>JARHVA010006643.1:307500-317500 GCA_037957365.1 Torreya grandis | reverse complement strand
ATTGACCCAGTTCAATATGATGATTGGGGATACTCTTGTGACATGGTCAATGGTCATTTATATTGCATGTTTCATGAGACCTACACCACCATGTAGAGCACATAATGTGTCCCTCCATCATTTGGTGCACACTTCAGAGTCTTTTTGGGGATCCTACTATGGTTTATGTCACTCCTCCTCCTCCTCTTACTATTGTCTCTTTTGAGACTATTGTGCTCTCTCTTTTTACTTCTATTTCTTGTGATGACACATCTATGGTGGACAATGCTCTACCTTATATTGAGGCCACATTACAAGACAAGATTCTACAAACTTTAGTTGTCTCATTACGTATTATACATCCATTCTTGTGCATATTATTACTCCTCTAGAGCCATCACAAACAAATTTTAGAGGACTTTATTGATTCCAGTGAGAGTATACATATTGAGAGCATTGATAGTCCTTATATGTTGCTATGGGCATTCATCTTACAGATATGAGTGCTTCATTTACAAACCAGTCTTTAGTTTCGATGGTTGTTGATCCTTTCTCTCCTCTTACCATGGACTTTTTTTTAGTGAATGTTCCATTCTAGTATTCTTCTCTAGATGTAATGAGGGCACTTATAAACACTCTTGTTCTCTCCCCTTCATTATATGCTTCTTTATTAGCATCTTATATAGTTAGGCTTATGATTCGAAATCAAAATTTGGCACATTTGAGAATTAACAGGGAGACTTTGAGCATTTTACAAAGATCTACGTCATGATTTCTACTTGTATTCCACTTGAGTTGGAATTCAATAGTTTGTCAGTTTGGGGTTTCTATCTTTCGAAAGGAAGAAAAAACATTTGTTGTAGAGGGATCTAATACAACATTCACCATTTGACATTTTGTGCTTACCTTCTCTCTCTTCTTTGTGGAGGCACACATCCTTCATATTTTTTAGGATACTAGGATTGTCACTATGTACTTGTGTACCTTATCAAGCCTTATTATTAGGACCCAATTCTCTAGCTGACCTAAGCTACACTTAAGGGGGTGTGTTGGTGTAGACTTTTATCCTGTTGGAGATCCATCAAATACTTAGTGGATTCATTCACCTTTTCATGGTGATCCACTCTTCACTAAATCTACTTCTGATCCACAGTCACTCTAGGAGGTTGCTTTACAAGATATAGGGTTAGCTACAGGCAGTGGTAGCTTCGAATGGGGCTTTCTAGTCTTATCTTCTCTTCTTTGTCTCTCTTTGGGGAGAAAGTTTTTTCCCACTAGGTTTTCTCCCTTTAATCCACTTTTTGAGAGTTATATTATACATGAGAATCTCATTAGGCCTTGTTGTCGAGACCCATTTTTTATTTTTCATCCACCTAAGCTACATTTAAGGAGGGTGTTGGTGTAAGATATTTATTATTCCATTTATTTATTAAATGTATTATCCCTATGCATTTAAATTTAGCTTACTTAGGTTTAATAAAGAGGTTAAGTGGGTGAGAGGGTGAGTTTCATTTAAAGTTCCACCTGGAGTTCAATTGAGTTCCACTATGAGTTCTCCTATGAGTTCCATAGTGAGTTATTTTATGAGTTCCACAGTGAGTTACACTTAATCCCATAGTGAGTTCTCTTATGAGTTTGATCCTAATACTCCTTCTATATATTCCTCATCACTAGGCTATTGTAATAGAGCATGCAATTGGTAAGCAATGTAGTTTAACACAATCCAAATAATTAATGCACATCTTCTTGCATATTTCTAAATACAAGTAGGGTCATTACTGTTATAGAATTATTATGTGATCACTCTACTAGAAGATCAACTATTGGCCGATTTGGACAAGGGCAGTCATAAACTCCATGATTATGACCACACAGTCATAAACCTAATTGCTATTTTCAATTATGGTTTTACACACCAAAATTTAAAGCAAATCTTAGCTTAAATAGACACTGGGTTGAATTAAAATAAATTGGGTAAATGACAGTAGGAAATATAATTTATTTTCACATAAAAAATTAATATTGTGCAAATATGGCTAACAAAAAAATAGTTTTAAAAAAAAAAATTTATTTATGATTTTTTGTATCGTTATCTTTTGTATATTTTTTTCCTTACTGCTTTCTCTGCTTTGATTGTATTTGTGTTTTTTTCTATAATTGATTTTATTTGTATTTGTATTTATATGTTTTTAATTTATTTCAAAGGTCATGTTGGTTGATTTTTAAATATTGTGTTTGCTCTTATCAATTTTTTTAAATATATTTAAAATAATTAAAAATAGATGTCGGTCATTTTCCATAACATGGTCACAATATCATACTCTTCTCCACCCCCTTCTTATTTTAGAATGCCTTATGGTGTAATGTGATTTAAAATGGTTCTATCCTTTATTCTATTTATTAATTTATCATTGATATTTGGATGACCAACCCTTAACCTACTTAGAAAGTGGTTCCATGGAAGTGGGGCTCCTAAATTTTCTTAGGGGTATTACAAAGTAATTTTAGGAACATATAGTAAAAGTGGTCCCATGGTATAAAAATTATGAATGTATGCCATGATTTTATAAGAGATAATATTTAAAAATATTATATTTTCATTTATAATTAAATTTTAGATAAAATTTATCCACTCATAAATATAAATTTGGTAAAATATCCTTCAAAAAAATAGGAGCAGGTATGGGAAACTTCCAGCACTTTCCCCACTTTTTCACCCCCTCAAATTCTTCCTTAAATTTTTTCCAGCTCCTTACTTTTATGAAAATATTTTAAATTTTCATGTTGCCATACCTTTCATTTTTCATGGCACCATCCACTCATAAAAATTAAGAGCAACAGTGCCCTTCATAGGACCCCTGCCTTAGAACTTTTTTGACAGTCTCCCAAGTGGAAAGTAGATGTGACTTAAGTTCTTCTCAATACGAGTAGCATAAATTTTAAGACTTAAATACTATTATTTAAGAGGATTTATACTATTTGATGAGATAAATGACCTAGTAGATCTTTAGGTAGATTGGATGTCATGTTTATATGATACAATGCTTAAGCATTGCTTATTCGTTGAGACGTTGATTTCCACTAGAGCTACCACATTTTTATCTTCTTTGCATTCATGTTTATTGATGTCCAACATTTTTAGCTCTAGCTTGAAAGTGTACTTTTTTTGTTTGAAGGATAAATTTCAATCTTTTAACATTATGTTAGAATTGCATGTATAAGTAACCAACCCTCTTCATCTTCATACTAAAGATTAATAAATATCTATTCTACTAAATTGGTCGCAGACTTAAGTCCAATTATATTACTTCTAATATCTTTTGAGATTTATATTTTGATAAATGATATGACAAATACGCTTTATCATTATTTATCCCCAATAAACTACAAAACTTTCAATATATTTTTTTTAATTGCATTTTATGTAATAAAAGTTTTGATAATTTTATTTTTCTTATAATATCTTTTAATTTTATTTATTTTTTAATTAAAAAATTAAAAATAAAAATTGAAAAGTTTAGAAATGTGGTAGTCAATTGTGCCTTCCCCGCGCTTAGAAAAGCTTATTATTCTATTAAAACGTGTGTAAATTTTATAAAAGAGAATCTACTCGTTGATGGTGTTGGCGAGCAAAGACCCCACTTGATATTTTGGCGCATTACCAGTCAAATTTTATATTTGTTTTGTCGTGCTATTCAAATATTTGATTTTCAAGATGGTTTACGAAAATGTCATTGTGGGGAGGAGGTTAAAATTTGTAAAAACAAAAAAAATTGGAACATTGTGAGAAAGGAAAAATTGTGTGGATGATCATTTTGTGATGAACATAAATATATCATATATTATTTATTTTATTTATTATTTTTTGATCTTCCTGTCAAAGTATACCATTCCTTCTTTCCACTTGGCACGGAGCATGCTAACCATTGAAAGAAGACTTAAGTTTAAATTGAATTGCCTTGCCAAAGTGCAGGGTGAAAATCTTAGTTCGGTTGAGTGAAAGGTGGCGCCATTGATACCCAACCTTCCTCCAAGACTAAACTATAATTACAACTCCTTTCAAAAGTAGGTTGTACACAAGTCAGCTGAAATTAGGCCATCAAAATTCGTTTGAAGGCCGACCCTAACCAAACTACCAACATCCCCACTTGTTTAGTTATGATTCAATCGATCAATTTTCATGTTATTATTAATGTTTTCAATACATACATCGGCATTCATTCAACAAATACTTTCCAACATTGCAAAATCTGCTGATTAAGCTTCAATTTCAATTGGGCGCAGCTGAAACAAGAAACAATTTGCCATCAACTTCATCAGCAGATACTTAAAAAGCGCTGCATTATGTTTTAAGCAGCGTTGGCAAATGTGAAGGAAGAAAGCCCTTGTCCTGTAAGCTCACTACAGTGTCACACAGGGACTTGTCTATCGGCGTAAACGAAAGGCCCAGATCTCTAAGCTTCTGCGCGGAGAATTTAAAGGGCTCTTTCGTGGGATTTTTCTCGTCTGAACACCTGCAGGAATAAATAGAAATGTGAAATATTTTTTAACGGGCAAAACATAATCATACATAAGTCTATTAAAACATGACTCATGAAAATTTACGGACTTCGTGGGAATTGGGTATTGTGGAAACATGTCGGACAACATTTCCACGAGTTGAGGTCGGTGCATGTTGCTTTCCGCACACAGATATCGCCCACGGGCAGAAGGTGTTTCGGAGACTAATATGTGAGCTTCTGCCACATCTCTTACGTCCACATATGCTTGAGTTAATTTCGCGTATGTTTTAGCAGACCCTGCACATTGCAACCATATATAACACCTTCACTTTCAATATATAATTTTAGAAATATATAAAACATTGTAAGAAGAATGTACCAGTCAAGTATTTCATGATCTGAGCAGAGCTGGAGTTGATGGAGGGGTGCAACAAAGGACCCAAAAGCAAACATGGATTCACCACCACCATATCCAAATTCCTCTCCTCCGCTCGCTTCCATGCAGCTTTCTCGGCCACTGTTTTCGCATAGCAGTACCAGTTCTGCACCATTCTCATCTCTATTGTGTTACCCCATTTATTGATATCAATTCTAGATTATAATTCATGATTACAGAAGTGTGTCCTACTTTTGTTTGAGCGTAATAATCCAAATCACTCCAGCAGTCTTCATCCACGACAAGGTGGGGATCTCTGTTTGGATCCATGTAAACCGCACCGATTGGAGACGTCAGTACTACGCGCTTCACTCCACATTCTCCACAGGCATCCAACACATTGGCCGTTCCTTTGACTGCCGGCTCTATCACTTGCTCCTGCATCACCACCACCATTACCATTACAGAGAGTTAAATTATTAGTTTCTCTGCTCGGAGATTGGGATAAAGAGACAGTTACAGGGTCATCTGTGAGAAGGCAGGGCATGTGAAAGACACCATCGCAGCATCCAATAACTGTAACTAGGCTATTATAATCAAGAATATCGGCCTTAACAAGGCGAAGCCTCTCTTTGTCTCCTACCAGCCCTTTGAGATGTTCATACTTGCCATCATCTGGACAAGCATCAATGTAGATTCTGAAACAGCCCTATTCCCTTAACCAGTTGATTGAATTCAAATAATCATAACAGCAGAAATAAGAAATACAAAAACAAATAATAATTCTTACGGACTTTAAAGAAGCCACAAAACACTCATTGATCGATTCAATGAATACCTCAGAATTGAAATCTCGTATTATTTCTCAGACTGAATGACAGTTACAAAACAGTTTATTGAGGCTTACAAAAGACTATGCTAGCTGTAAATAAATAGAGTTTGCAACCTGTAGGAACAGATCGCTGCATCAAGCAAATAGCTCGAAGACTAAGGCAAAACAACAGTTCATCCATTACATGTATTATTCGCACAACTGCAACAGCTAAGCAAAACTAAAACAAACTGACTCTAAACCCATAGTCTAAAAATAGAACTGAGCATGGTGGTGGAAGTTCTCTTTAGCATCACTTTTCAACATACTCCCCCTTGATGTTTAGGGGGCTCACAATCTGATCTCGAAGTACAAAAAACTGATCCTTTGCCACTGCCTTAGTGAAGACATCTGCTAACTGTTCTTTAGTGCTGAGGTATTTCAATTCTACTGACTTCTTCTGCACTAAATCTCGGATAAAATGATGCTTTAAATCAAAATGTTTTATCCTGCTGTGATGGACTGGATTCTTGGCCAATTTGATGGCACTAATGTTATCACAAAAAATCACTGTGGGTTGAATTTGTATCTCTCCAATTTATTCAAGAAGTTTTCTAAGCCATAATGCTTGTGTACCTGTTGAAGTGAGTGCAACATACTCTACTTCTGTAGAAAAAAGCACAACTATACTTTGTTTCTTTGAGATCCAAGTAGTCAAACCAGAACTAGAAGAAAAACAATTACTAGATGTAGACTTTCGATAATCCAAACTACCTCCCCAATCAGAATCACCAAAACCAACAAGATTGAACTTTTTAGAAGTGTAGTAATGAATAGCAAAATCTAGAGTGCCTCTCACATACCTCAAAATTCTCTTAACTGCCTTCATATGTATTTCAGATGGCTTTGTCATGTACCTTGAAAAAAGTGAAACTGGATAAGCAATATTAGGGCTTGTGTGAGTTAAAAACATCTAACTTCCAACAATGCTCCTATAAGTTGTCTCATCAACTATTTCAGCACCATCATCTCTACACAACACAACTCCATGAGTAACTAGAGTGCAGATTGGTTTACAATCAACCATATCAAATTTCTTCAACATATCTTTGGCATACTTTGTTTGACAAATGAAAATTTTATTCTCACTTTGATAAACCTCCATTCCTAGAAAATATTCCATGAGACCTAAATCTTTCATCTCAAATTCATTCATCATAGCAACTTTGAATTCATCCTTCATCTTAGAACTGCTACCCATATGCAACAAGTCATCAACATACACACTTACAATAAGAATATCATTACCTTCTTGTTTGTAGTAAAAAGTAATTTCACTCTTAATTCTTTGAAAGTCATTCTCTTGAAAATATCCATCAATCCTAGCATACCAAGCTTGTGGTGCTTGCTTGAGGCCATACAAAGCCTTCTTTAACTTGTAGACATGATTTTCTTTTCCTTGCACATCAAAACTTTGTGGTTTTTTTACATATACTTCTTCTTCTAAGTATCCATTCAAGAAGGCACTTTTCACTTCCATATGATGGATGCTCCAATTCTTTTGAGCTACTAATGAAATTAGCATTCTAATGGTCTCTTGTCTTGTTAATGGTGCAAATGTCTCTTCATAATCAATGTCATACTTCTGTGTGAAGCTTTTAGCAACTAATCTTGCCTTATGCCTTTCAACACTTCCATCACTATTATATTTAGTCTTGCAGACCCATTTGGTGTCAATCTTCTTCTTGTCATGTCGAAGCTTTGTAAGCTCCCAAGTGTCATTCCTGTGAATAGAATCTAGCTCTTCTTGCATTGCTTGCATCCAAACCTCATTAGTACATGCATCTTCAAAACATGATGGTTCAAAATCAACCTTGGTAAGTAAAGCAAAAATCACTGTCTCACCTTTTGGATATTCTTCATGTTCTTGATTTGTACTCCTTTGATAAATGTCACTCAATCTTCTTACCTTCCTTGTAGAACTAGAACTTAAATCTGTACTTATACTTGGAATTGAATAACTAGATGAGGGGCTACTTGGTGGATTTGTAGCACTTGGAACATAAATATTAGTGGGCTGCTCATGATCAATATCATAAAAAGTAACACCATTTAAAATATATTTTGACTTCTCCATATGGCCTTTTCGATGACCATAAACTCCTCTTCATCAAAAATCACAACTCTTGACACAATAAGCCTATTAGTGAGAGGATTATATAACCTATAAGCCTTACTTTACTCACTATATCCAACAAAAATACATGACTCACTTTTGGGATTAAACTTTTATCTCTTTTGATCAGGAACATGAACATAGGCTAAACAACCAAAAACTTTGAAATGATTAACATTTGTCTTTTTCTCATACCAAGCTTCATACGGAGTCATCCTATCAAGTGCACTAGTGGGATTTCGATTGGGAATATATATTGTTCTAACAACTGCATCTCCCCAAAAAGAATTGATTAATCCCTTTATTTGTAGCATACTCCATGCCATCTCCACCACTGTATGATTCTTCCTTTCAGCTACACCATTTTATTGAGGTGTGTAGGCAGTGGTGAGTTATCTTCTAATGCCATGCATATCACAATAACCTTGAAAGGCTTTTGAACAAAATTCTCCTTGATGATCAATCCTTAAGCATTTGATTTTGCATCCTTTTTCATTTTCCACAAGGGCTTTAAACCTCTTGAATGTATCAAGGTCTTAACCCTTGGTATTCAAAACATAAACCCAACACTTTCGTGACTACTCATCAATAAAAGTGATAAAATATGATGACTTACCCAAACTCTTTGTTTGCATAGGACCACAAATATTTGAGCGAACAAGCTGAAGTGGATGATGGACCCTCCATGCATTTTCCTTTGAATATTTCTCCCTTGCATGCTTTCCTTTAGCACAACCTTCACAAATTTCCTTGTGCTCTTCAACCTTAGGTAAACTAGAAACTAATGCATTTGATGTTACAATCTTCAAATTATGAAAATTTAAATGCCCATACCTGAGATGCCACAACCAACTTGTATCCTCATATGTCATATTGGAAAGGCTGCTATTACTATCAACAAACTTCAATGGGAACATCCTATTCTTTGTCATAAGCACAATTGTAACCACTCTATTGTCATGATTCTTATCATAAATTATACATTACTGATTTTCAAATATAACTTTATAATTCTTCTTGCACAATTGTCTAACACTCAACAAATTTGTTTTAACTATAGAGTGTAATAAATATCTTTAACACTCTTCATACCTTCTTTTGTATGAAATTCCATAGCTCCTTTTGTAGCAACCTCCAATGATTTGTCATCACCAAGCTGGATCTTGGATTTGAAACTTTCATCCATTGTTGAAAACAACTTCGTATTTCCTAGCATATGGTTAGAACATCTAGAATCTAAATACTGAACATCTTTACTATTATTTTTAGCTTTGGCATAGGATAAAAATAACTGATCTAGAGGGTTCTCATCACCTTCTTGAGCATAATGAACACTTTTACCTTCTTTTAATCTATAATCCCTTTCAAAGTGGCCATACCTATTACAATATTAACATTGGACATTTTTTAAAATCAAATCAGCCTCTACCTCTTCCTCTGAAACCACCTTTTTCTCATGAACCACCTCTGCCTCTATTTCCTCTTGAGTAATTCTGATTTTGACCTCTACCTTGGCCTTGATTGCTTTTGGTGTTATTGTTGGCATATTCATTCTTTGTGATTTGTAATTTGGAGGAAAAGGCTTTCTCATTACTGTCTTCAAATGAATCTCCCAATCTTTCTTCATGAGACATCAAAGATCCAACTAGGTGATCAAATTAAAGGGTAGACAAATTCTTACTTTCTTCTATGATTATGGCAACATGGTTCCACCTTGGTGTGAGAGTCCTTAACACATTTTTTTTATCATAACCTCACTGTTCATAATTTCATCAAGTGTAGCCATCTTATTGACCACATCTTGTACTCTAACACAATAGGTACTCACACTCTCAGCATATTGCATATTAAAATTCTTGAATTCTCTCTTCAATGTTTGTAACTTGACAACTTTGATTTGATCACTACCTTGGTAAGCTTCTTTTAGAGTCTTCCAAACATCCTCAGCTATTTTTGCTCTTGAAATTTTAAAAATAGACTCTTATCTATAGCTATTTGAATATGAAATAATGTTTGAGCATTCTTCTTCTTAGCCATTTTATCATTTGCTATGAGGGCATTCCAATCAACTAGGTCTACATAAGCTGATTCAACAATCTCCCACAAATCTTTTCCTATCAAAAAATTCATCATTTTGATGCACCAATAACCATACT
>JARHVA010006643.1:155000-302500 GCA_037957365.1 Torreya grandis | reverse complement strand
CATGGTGGACAATGCTCTTCCTCCAATCAAACCACCACTACATGATGAGACTATACCAAACCTTAGCTCTCCCATTGTATATTTTACTTCAATTCATGTGCATGATGTTATTATAGAGCCATCACATATAGGTACTTCAAATAACTCTATTGTTTCCAGTGAGAGTACACCTTATGAGAGCATCGATGACTCTTCTCTTCCTATGCATATTTAGTTTGCAGATCCGTGTGCTTCATCTACAGTCTCTTCTTCAACTTTAAGGGTTGTTGAGTCATTTTTTTAAATTCACATGGACATTTCTTTAGTGAATTATCCATACCATTATTCTTCATCAGACTCACTTTTACTTGATGATGTTTCTAAGCCTTAACACATCTCTAAGATTGATGACTCTTTTAATAGCATAGATGGCTACTATAATGATGGGGACACAAATCTACAATCTCCTTATCACATTATAGATATCGAGGGGTTAGCCATTAGTCTACCTACTTCTAGTCCACTTCAGAGATTACAGGGTGTAGGTTTAATGATCTAAGACTCATCAGATATTGGGTAGTCTATTCCATACTTATAGGGTATTCTATAATCCATTTTAGTCTATGATTCCATTGCACCATCATCGCATAGAGCAGTTAGCTCATTTTTTAGGCATGAGAAACATAGTTCCTTGTATAGAAATCACACCTTGGTTGGAGATCCATTAAGAACTTGGTTGACACATTCACTATTCTAGGGTGATCCACTTTTTAGTGCACCTACTTCTGACATGGTCACGTTAGTGGAATTACGATTAGTGTTTGTGCACGATATTTACATATCTATGCTATACTTTTATTTTAGACCCTACTCAAAGATATTTTTTTAATTGTCTCCTTCATATTACACTCTGGAATGGGCATACATGAAATACACCATTCATGTTCTTCTTTTAGCAAAGGGAAGAAACATTATTCGATATGGATGGAGCTTCTTCAATCTTCAAGAAAAGGATCTCATCAATAATGGTTTTTTATGTCACTTTTGACCTATAATGGACCTAATCATAAGTAAAATTTATTTGTATGTGAATTCATGTGTTAATGTCCTCTCATTTCTCATTATCTCGAAGAGATGAGAGGTTTGTAAATTTTAGTTTTGACATGTCTATAACTCCCACAAATGTGAGTAGTCAATATAAAAGGCTTACAAACTTACAAAATAACTATTGACTTACACCTGACATATGTTAGGTGTAAAAGTTACATCCAAATAATCTTATGTTCAATACTATAATCTTGAAAATGACTAAGTGGTGACAAGATTTGATTTAAAAAATATCTTCCAAACCATAACTCATGGAGCTATGAAACCAATATTAGAAGATGTAGAGTGGCCCTAATTGTTTTTATTTACTAAAATAAATTTAAATTATAATAATATAAATATGAACTTATACTTAGCATCAACTTTATTAAATACACAACCTACCTTTTGGTTCTTTAGCTTGTATTGCTTCAAAGCCTTAAAAATTATAAAGCAATAGTAGTGCATACACACTTTAGGTTCATTAATTAGCGAGCCTAAAAAAATAAAATCCCCATGTGTTTCAAAATCACATACATATTTTCATTGAAATTGCATTTTGGAAAAAAATATTTCTTTTTGCCCCCTAATTTCCTACACTTACACGAATTTATGCACTATTTAGCATTTTTTGGTGATCATAGAAAAAATTATGCTATGATTATGTGAGATCAACTTTATGTGGGTAAAATTATGGAAATTACACATATATTTATCATCATTTTTCATTTTTTAATAATTTGTCGATGTTATTTAGCACTTCTGGGTGAGACCCAAATCACATTATCTAGTCATAATTAGATTCACAAGGCATGATTGCCACAATGTCTCTTATTAAATCAAATAAGTTATTGGTTCAATAAGAGAATCAATTGTGGTAAGTGGAACTCCTAATCACATTATCTAGTTGTAATTAGGTTCATGAGGCTTGATTTCTCAGAATTATATTTTTTATTGAACTAAATGAGAAACAAATTTGATCAGGGACTCAATTGGGGCATATCGATCCCAAAATCACATTATGTAGTCATAATTACGTTTAAAAGGCTTGATTTTCCCAAATTTCATCCCTCATCAAACCAAATAAGTAATTAGTTTAATTAAGGACTCATATGGGAAAATTTGAGCCCTAAATCACATAATGTGGTCAAAATTATGTTCATAAGGCTTGATCACCCAAAATTGCATCCCTCATATAACAAAATGTATAATTACTTTAATTATAAACTAAATTGAGGAAAAATGAGCCCAATTCACATTATGTGGTTTCGATTAGGTTCACAAGGTTTGATTGCCCTAAATTTTGTCCCTTATTGAAACAAATGAGTAATTGGTTCAATTAAGGACTCAAATAAGGAAAAATCAGCTAAAACTAATATTACATGGTCATAATTAGGTTCATGGGACTCAATTACCCAAAATTACGTGTTTCATTGAACCAAATGAGTAATTGGTTCAATCATAAACTCACTTGGAAAAATTTGAACCCCAAATCACATTATGTGACTATAATCAAGTTCACCAAACTTGATTTTTCCATGCATCCCTTATTAAACCAAAATATATTATATTTTTATAGAATTTGATCAAAATAATAACCCAAGTTTTGAATAAGAGATTAATGTCTTGAATATGTAATCTTTTCGTTGCATTCATAGCATTACACATACCTTAACTTGTCACATTGATGATGATACTTTTTCGAGGGAGGAGTATGTAACACCCCTCCTAGTTTGAGCATTTGAAATACATGAAGGAAAATGTCACTAATATCATAACCACTCTTGGAGGTCATATCGAATTAACTTATATATTTATGACTTGTTGGAATACTTCCAAAGATGTCAATTAATTTGATCCTTAAATTATTATTTAATAACATAGTTGGTAATCATAAGGAAATGCAATACAACAAGTAATTAATGAACATAGATGAATAGAAATTATCACTTATGAAAATATGGAGTACTGTATATATACATAAATACATAATAAAAATGAGTATATTATAATCATGAATAATTGATTTAAAACATGATAGATAAAATGAAGTATCTAAGATTGTATAACATTAATGGAATTATAAATTTATATAAATAAAAACAATTATTAAAGTATGTAATACATAGTAATAATGAGAGTAAGGTAAATGGTAGGTTGTAAAATGATATTATTAGTGTAAGATGATATATAGGCATGTCCAATGTGTAATTAAAAAAACAAAAAAAGGGGCTTGTTTTGCTAAACCTATATGTAATAAAAGCACGATTTTGAAATTAATCGGTTACCAAAAAATAACTTCAAGTCGAAAGAGTTCATAACGTCAAATCTTCCTTAGGCTACAAATGTTCCTTAATATAGTGGAGGGTGTAGATTTAAAATGGACATGTACCTTTAGCTATCATGTAAATTTTTTGATCACAATTATCAGTTTTCTAATTTTCATAGTAGACAATGATTAATATAATTATTAAAAATTAATCAAAAAAATTGCAAATATAACCAATAAGAAAAACTAGTGGAATTTTCTAGTTACATAGATTGAAAGAAAAAACATCATGCAATATATTTATTTTACCTATAAATCCTCCAGGATAACTTCTCCAAATGTATAACAATTAAAATAAAAAAGTAGATATGTTTATATAATGTAATTATTATCACAAATATTTAGATTGTAGGGCTTATCAATTTATTTAAACATATTTTATGGGAGAGTAAAATTTAAATATAAAAGGGTAATGATTAATAAATGTTCATAATTGATTTCATGATGAAGCACTTGTGTAAGGAGAAGGATGACAAAGTATTTATGTTTAATAATTGATGGCTATTATAAGCTACTTTCTTTGTTAAGAGTGAAGTCAATCACCATGTTTTTTTTACTTTGATCAAACATGAACATGCTCTCGTAGAGTGCCTTACATATTAACTGCCACGTTTTATTGACTTTGCAAAAGGTAACATGCCTCTCTAGAGGGCCTTTCACAACAGCCCCATGTTCTTATGTCACTTACACCACACATTATATGATCTAGTCACCTCCACCTCCCTTCATCATTTTATAAAAAGTTATAAGGTTTAAAAGTTTTTCACACTTGGTGTTATTTGAAAAGTTTATATGACATTGAATTCCCTCTCTAGGTACTTTTAAGAATAAAAAGTTTGGACTTTATTTTTTTTAAATGTTTTTTTTTTTAATTTAATTGATTTGTATAATCAAATATAAATTTATTTATTTTTAATTTAAATTTTTAAATTTTTATAAATAATTAAAAAATTAAGAAAGATATATTAAATTTATAAAACTAATTTTTTAGATTAAATTATTTATTTGATTTATCATTAAGAAGAAATGTGAGATTTATATTTACAACCAATTAATTGTATATCATAAGAAATTAGTTGATCTTAAACATAAGAAAAAAGTTGATTCATTTTACATTTATTCTAAATGATGAACTAAATGAAACACCAATTTCATAAATTTGATACAAATTTTTTTGATAAAAAAATCTTGTTTATTTTATTTATTTTTACAATATATTAAAAATTTATTTTTAGATCATGAAAAACATCCTTTAACTTTTGTCATTATCTTGTCCAAACTGCTTGTCCTATCGAAAGAATTGCTCTGCCAGGGTTTCATGGTTTGCATTTTATTGCTTACTTTCTTGGTTCACCTTGCCCAAACCGCTTGTCCTGCAAGATTTTATAGGGCTAAAAATCACATTAATTAATCTTGGCACATTACCCTTTCGATGGAAAAAACCTTTATTTATGCCTTCTCTGTGCTCTATTGTATCTGTTAATGTAGGAGTCAGAGCTAATGGTACCCAAACAAGCTCAAAAGCTTGTTCCAAAGGTCTATGATGATGTAATCCCTCAGTCTCCCTCCACTCCAGAGGTAAGCATTCATGTTTCCACTATTTAACAATGTTATAAATGGTATGAAAATTATTATTTTATTGTGTACTTTGTTGGCCATATCCCATTAGAGGATTACCTCCATAATTGGCTCCATAACCACTAAGAGCCTTTGGGTCTCCATGTCTCTAGAATTTAGAGCCTTATCAAAGGATTTTTATTATTTATCTTCAAGGAGCCCTTCGAAACATAATTTATCTTTATAAAGTCCAATGTTTGGTTCCTTCACAACTAGTTTATGATTATTTCTACCTAGTCTTGTGACTTTAAAGTTTCTAAAAATGTCACCCTTTGTGTCCCTGTCTAAGTTGAGGTTTATGGTTTGCCAATTCACCTCTAAGATTTCATACCTTAAATCGTCACCCCCATAAGATGTGTTATTAAAATTGAGCCAAATAAGTGGTTCCCTTTGCCCTAATAAATAGATCTATATGGAAGTTGACCTCTCTAAGTAACTAAAGGAGTTCATAGAGATCCAAGTCAGAGAGACCACATAGTGGTCACAAAAGTTTGTTTACTTCAACCTTCCCAACACTCGTTTCCATTATTAGGCTTCAGACCACTGCATCAAAGATTATCCTCACATGGGTCATCCCAAGCCTCCTCAGTTCCCTCCTCAAATTAGGAAGTCCAACTTGATAAACCAAAGTGATGGATGGACACAATGCCCCCTGAAAGGTCATCAGGTCCTAAGCCATAAAGCCCACCCAATCACCATCTCAAGATGATTCTTCTCTAACTATCAAACAATCTTAACATATTTTTATTCCATCACTTAACATCCTAATTCTTTCCAACCCACATAGTATTTATCTAGTTTCCTAGAATACTATGATGCCTGTGATTGAGGTTTTCTCAACCAATAACTCCTTCTCCTAACTATCTCACAAGCTACCTCATAGGGGCACAAACTCTCATCAAGAGGAATAAAAAGCCAAACACCATTTCATTGTGGTTGATATAAATTCACACCCTCACCAGCACATGAACTTTATGACATTGAAATATTTTGAGGATAGATAGGGAGAGCTTCAGATGGATGACCCGTCCCTATGAATGTGTTATCATGGAATGTTATCGGTCTTGTAAAGTCTACTCACAAATACTTTATGTGTGATACTTATCAAAAAATTAGTTTTCAAGATATTATCTATCTATAGGTTGTTAAAGTGTATATATTTTTCTTTCATATGTCTTTGTAAAGCATTTGGAATGACACCACCTAGATCACCATCTTGCATGAGGTGATACATGGTGACTATTATATTTTAGTTACCTCTAAGGCATTGCCCATCATTATTGCCATAGGGGAGGACCTGTCACATTGAGTAGTCTAGATTATTCTTGACATCGATGGGAATCCATTTGGCATTCTCAACATCTATGTACCAGTGATAGCCCTGATCACTCCCTACTTTGGTGATCTTTGGTAGATGGGTTCTTACTACCACGTTGCTAGTGTGTAAAGATTTTAATATTATTGAATACCCCTAAGACAAAGCTATGGCCCTCCCCATATGTTGGTGCATTGGTGAACATGAGGCTTGGTATTATTTTAAGAATAAATGGGATTCGGCTGATGCATTCCTCCAATAGTAGACATTTAATCGCATATCCTGGTTTATGTGGTCTAACTACCAATCTAGGGATCAACACATACTCAAATGACTCAACCATTTTATACTGTCAAAACAAAATCTATTTTCCTTTTCAAGTATTGATAGTTAGTCTATCAACATTCACTCAGATATTATCTTGTCAGATCACTCCCCTATTTCTTGTAAAGTGGAATGGACTTTAGGGTAGTACACTGTGCCATGTAAAACAATTATCCTTAATACTTATATGTTGAGTCATTATAACATTCCTATTGGGATCTAACTATAAATACAAAATTTTAGTTAGATCCCAATAGGGATGTTTCATGCGGTATCAGATTTGTGGCTCAAACTCTAGGACCTAATGAGTCCATTAGCATTTTCATGTCTAGTGATATGAAGTTTTGCACTAGGTAGTTTGTTTGTGGTGTCTCAGGGTAGAACCATGTTACAATATGATTGGAGTTTGTGACATTCATAGAGTGTATGTGAAACATTGAGTGTGTACCCTTAAGAGCACTCATACCCCTTTGAGTTGTTTAGGAAATTGGTTTATCGAGTGTCCCTTTAGTGGTGATTGTATTCAAGACTTGGGTAGATAGGCATATATCATAGTTCATGAGTTATGAATAAAATATTTCTACCATAGTTTGATCACGTAGATTGGATAGCTTGAGTATGATGATGTCCTTGTTGAATTTCAAGTCATCTTTGTCTTTGAGTTTTATGAATATTTAATAAGCTCAGGATGCTTCTCATTTAAATTTATGTTCTTTAGTTAAGACTATTTTTATTTTAGTACCACCTAGGGTAGTGGAAATCTTCTTAGTAGAGTGTTGTTGTATTGATTGATAATTCCTTTGTGTCAAGAGTTTGTTTATGGAATTTACACTCCTAAGACAAGTGGATTAGGAAGACGTGTCATCTCTTAGGGTGAACATGGAGGTGAATTATTATTTTATTATATTATTCTCTTTTGACATTATTATGATGATGTTGATTTAACATTCTCTTTTATGGGAATTATTTTTAATGTTGTTTGACTATACTCCCTTGGAATTCATATGAGAATGTTTTCTACTCTTGGTGAGAGATATGTTTTAAGAATGGCTGGATGGACACATATTTAAGTTGGAATATATCTTTCCCAGTTATAGAAGTAGATTGAGATACCATACTTACAAGAGTGGGTAAGTAGGTAGTGTTTGGGCAACATTGAGTTGTGGTATTTTTTTACTTTGGGAGGGTAAATAGGAGTTTTTGAGATGGTAGTTCTCTACTCTTTACTTGTAACTCTTTAGAGTTACTACTTGATCTAATTTATGATTTTTAGAGCATGTAAGGTGGTAAAATTTGATTTATATATTAAATTTTATACTAAGAATTATAAATTGATTATAAATAGTATAATCTTTATACACTTATGATTAGAATGACTTTTGCTCTCTTTTTGCTCAAAGCATGTTGTTTTGGAAGAGTTATTTTATACCTGTAACTGGAAGCAAGTAAGGTTTAGGATGAGTGGAATATCTTATCAATGTAAGGGTTGGAATAAAATTTTAACTTGGTGTGTGCGAGTTGAGCAAGTAAGGAGATGTTATTTTGTTTATTTCCCTATAAGGCTAAAAGAACAATGTGATTCTTACCCTATGTGTTTTATGTTAATTGTAACATTATTTTATCTAACTATGAATTTATAACTCTATAATTTAAGACTATGAAATATGACACTAGTTATGTGTGGCTAGTAACAACTTAATACAATCATAGATTGATTGTATGATCTATTTTATGTGTATGAGGATACATCTAGAATTATTTAGTATATAAATTTGATTTCAATGATTTGATAGCATAAAATTGTGATTCTTTGAAATATTATGCACATTTGGAGATTAAGGAGGTTTTTTAAGCACTACATCTAGGGTTAAACCATTCAAGATAACTACAGGGTTCAAATTTTAACCAAGGAAATAGGAAATATAGTCAAGCAAGATTATGTTCAGTCTATAACAGTTAAAGTGGAGAAGGTGTTAAGAGTGATTGGCATAATGAAAGAGGTTCAAACCATTAAAAAAGGATATTTGGATATTATAAATGTACTTTAATGTTTTTTTTTAGAATCTAACTACATGCATACCTACATGGATCCAAGAAGGCAAAGTTCATAGTCATGACAAGAGCAGGCTCATTTTGTGAACTCAAGGTATTGTAAAACCAAAAGAAGTTGAATAGATTTTTAAGCTCCATGAAAATTAAACATGACTAACATGATATCATGACACTCTCATAGTGGATGTTGAACAAATATGGAGCTCAAAATCAAGCATACACAATTAAAACCTTGCACAATCTATTATGTGAGGAGTTTGGTTTTAGGTTTTTATACTTATGAAGGGTCTATACATAAGACCAAAGGCTCATATTTTGTGTAGAGAAAAATTATAAATTTAATGATCCTATTAAAGTGTTGTTTTTTTTAGGTAAATAGGGTAGGTACCCCTATTTTGTCTTAGACAAGGGGTGCTCCCCTCATGCTTGGGATTGACAGTTGTGGTGAGTAAGGTAAGAGTATGAGGTTAGAGGCCAAAAAAACATTTAAAAAGGATATGGAAAGATTATAAAAACTTAATTAAATATTGGAAACAAACCATATAGAAAGGAAACTAGATAGGGTACTCTAAACCTCTAAAGTTACAAGCAAGTCCTAGAAGGCAGGATTAGGCCAAATGACCAAGTGTGAGGTCACTTTCATTTTTGGACCTATGTGGGATTTACATATAATTGGACAATATTTATAGTTTCATATAAAATATTTAGAATCTTATAGGATGTAAGGAAATCAAACAAGAAGATCTAAACACCAAGAGTTGTAGGCATGCCTATTGAACAAGGTCTAGGACTAACATCTAAAAGGGGGTCAATTTCATTTTTAGATTGAGATGTGTACTAAAAAATATTAAAATAGGTTTATGGGACAACATAAGATGTGTTAAAGAATTTGGAGTGCATTATAAACCTTGGAGAATCCATTTTTGGCTCAGAAACTCATTAGCCCTATTGGAGTGAAGGAAACAAGCTCGATAAGCTAACTTAAAATGCTCATATATTTCATGAGAAATTACATGGATGCCAAGTGAGTTTGGGAATGTTATTAGGGGTCTTTAAATCCATATTTTTGTAATTTTTATACAGGTTGGCTATCATATTTTTATGAACAAAACTTAAGAGGTTAGACAGGCCTAAAACCCTTGTTAAAGCCTTGCAAAGACCCGATTGGGAAAATGAAGGAGATAATGCATAAAAATGGAATATATTTCATATAAAAAATATTATATGTTGTATATGACTGATTTAGGATCCCTTTAATATAAGTTAGTTGTATGGAATTGTAAGGATGGGGTGCAAAATCAGTCATATACAACATACAATTTTATATCTCCTTACAATTCATAAGGATGTTTTTTCACCCCCAAATTTTAGTTGTAGTTGTGATCCGAAGTGGTACAACAAGGGAGCTAGCCATATCTAGAGATTCATCTCATTCCTTAGGTTGCCCATAAGCCTAGAGGTAATTTTATTTTTCCACTTGGATGAGGAGAGCTTTTTCATCTCCTTAAAAGGTGAAAATCCAAGTGACAAAACTTATCAAATTTAATCGTATGGCCATATGCATGTATACGGTGGACAACGATTCCATATGGATAAGTATTTCATGATTTTGTATACTCTATATTTACCATTCCTATTCATCTTCATACTCGTGAGGAGCTCTATAGAGTAGTGATAGTATTGAAATGTTATACTTATCTGAAGCTATGTCGAGTAGTGATAGTATTAACATACACACTTTATTTTTGCTAAGTTCTCTAATTATTTTTCTTTGAAATGAGAAACACACTCTCTAGGATAAATAAATGTATTAAGGGATGAAAGATTTTGTGAAACTCTCCATGATAATTTACATTGACTTGTATAGTGATTTTATGCATTTTGAGAGGTTAATGAACTTTCATTAAGAAATATGGGACCCTTAGTGGTAACAAAAGTGGTCAGTTTTTTTGTATATAGACTTGTATTAATGATTCTAGATTTTACGGTGGTCATGACAGAATCAGTCAGAGTAAATAATACTTGTAACCATGTTTGAATAATATGGAGATGTCATTGAGTAGGGTCTTGTGGGACCAATACTTTGAGAATATATCAATTTGAAGGAATCACAGTGAGTTTGACATGTTATTTCCCAATTATTTGCTTAGTTTGAAATTGTATATCATGTTATTACTTTACTAATAAATGTTTTTATTGAGAAATTATCTTTCAATAAGAGTCATCAGGGATGATGACTAGTTTTAGGGGGAAGGATGTTACATCTCGATTTCTTGCCAGACAAATTTGCTAGATTATCTATGGATATTTACAATTAAAAAATTTAGATTTGGTTATATTTCTAACTAAGCTTGAGACTTATGCTATTTTGAGATAATAGAGTTTTGATTAATTATATGATAATACATGATTACTTGTAATGAACTAGTTATGTATGTTTTTAAATTTTAAGCATATTAATGAATTGTTTTAGTTATATATTGTTGCTTATGATTATCATGTGAAAATATATAATTACCTATGTGTTTTGAGGTAGAATTAGAAGAATTATACCCTCAATCATACCAATGGGAGAGCATCATTGGAGAGGATGTTGTAGATGAAGACATTGCAGGTCAATAGAGAGCTAGTGAAACCCTGCACACATCACAATAATTAGTCATGATAGAAAATGTATTTAAAAATGATTGCTTTTGGTGTTTATTTAATTGATATTTCCCATGGATTCTTGAATAGGTAAGATTATAAAATGAATTTCATTGTATTCTTAGCCTAATATGTCATTAATGTACTTAAAATCAAATTTAATAAAGGTAAAATTAACATGGATTATTATTTTACCATTAAATTACTAAAGTATAATTAAATATTAAAATGAGTTTAATATGAGATTGGAATTTCAAATTAAAATATAAAAAGGGAATTATATTAAAAAAAGATAAATAAATTAAAATTAATAAAAAAACAAGAAAAACAAGAAAAGAATTAAAGATCTAAAATTAGCAAACACAAAAAGATAAAAACAAAAACAAAAACAAAAATTTGGAAAAGAATTTAGCATATATTATATATTTAAAAGATAGAATGGAAGAGAATTGGATAGCCTATGCTTGGGAGAAGAAATAAGAAAAGAAATTTTGGAAAAAGAAGCTAGCAAGCACCGAAAAATGAGAAGAGGATAGTTCGGCTACTAGGTAGGCATTTTACCCATGTTAAAATAATCTTATTTTCTTAGTTTCCTATTTTAGGAAGTTGTAATTGGTGTTTTTAAACTGGGTATGGAATATTTTATTGTAAAGTCAAATTATTATTTAATTCAATATTATTTTCAATCAAGTCAACAAGACATCAAAATTGTATGTGTTTTGAGTATTAAATCTGAAAGTTAAATAAAAAAATAAAAAAATAAGGGGGTGATTTGGTATTGGGTGTGGAAACCCTATATTAAGTAGTTTATACCTAAGTAAATTTCTTAAGTTTTAAATTAAAAGAGATAAACTTTGGATTAGAGTTTCCATAAAAGGGCATCACTCTATTTGCCTTTTAACTAAGATTTAAAATCATGTTTAGATATTTGAGTTAGGGAGTGACTAGATGTTTTTATGGACAAAATTTTAAATAGGATTCACATTTAAACTTAACTTCCCAGTTGTCTGAGTATTTTCATATAACTGGTTATATGCATTTTCCATTATGTTGAATTTCCTTTTTGTATTCATATGCTTACAAAAATAAAAAATGCCTTATTTTATTGGGAAAATGGTTAGAAATAAGGTGTCTCTCAAACTTTCATTACCTAGCTTAAGTGTGGGATAGAATTATAAAGGAATAAGAAGATACTAAATCTATGTTATAGCCCATAACAACATAATCATATTATAGAGAATTGATCATTTATATTTATATTTGTGTGGAGTGATTTGAGTATTTATAATTAATAACCACAATAGAATGATTTGGTTTAATTGTTAAACATGAGGGCATGAGGTGTCAACGAATATAACAAATATTGTATTAAACATGTATTAAATATTTGTAACATTGTTTTAGTGTAACAAATATTTGTTAAAATAGGTTTTTCCCAAATGTATTAAATATTGTAACAAAGCATAGTATATGGTTAAACTACGAAATTTTAGTAGTATTACCAGTATATTAGTGGGAGATATTGAGACCATCATACTGTTACCCTCTGCTTGAATAATTCAGCATTAGTTTAATCAAATAATATAATTATTGTTTATGGGAGACATGATATTTGATTATATCCTTTTTAAAACCTCATGCCCTTAGGTTTAAAAAATAAACTAAATCATTCTACTGTGGTTATTAATTATAAATACTCAAATCACTCCACATGAATATAAATATAAATGATCAATTCACTATAATATGATTATGTTGTTATGGGATATAACATAGATTTAGTATTTTCTTATTCTTTTATAATTCTATCCCAAATTTAAATTGGGTAATGAAATTTTCAGCAATGCCTTATTTCTAACCATCTTCCTAATAAAATAAGGCAATTTTGATTTTTGCAAGCATATGCATACAAAAAGGTAACCAACATATGATATTTTATATTTAATAATTAACTTATACATATCATTTAATTAAATATTAGACAACTTATATTTGATAACCAAAATATATATAAGACCTCCAATGACCTTGTAGTGTATCTTGAAGGACTTGCATTATAGCATCAATAACTAACAAAATCAACATTGACAATACTCAACTTAATAGTCTTATAGGCATTAACATTGCTTTCAACAATCTCCTTCACTTAAAAGTCATTGTATAAATAGTGTAAGTTACCTCTTAAACTAGTATAACTGGCTATATCGATGCCCTATTAGGTTGGATTAAGACACCATATTTTTAAATCTCTATATATAGGGCATTGAATTACTGTATTAAAAGTATGGGTATTCTAAATTTAGTTTTAAGAATTTTACTAATATGTTTATTATAAATAAATATATCTAAGTAGAATTATGTTTACGCCATAATAAATAGATTTTGTTTATTAGTAAATACAAACCCAATGCCCACTAGATTTCTAATTCCATTTATCCTCAGTGCCTAGCTTAAAAAAAATTTGACTAAGTGGTACGATGCCCATCAACAAAAAATTTCAAGTTCAAATCAGATTAACAAGAGATGTAAGTGATGCTATAGGGTTTTGTGACAAGGAAAGGCAATTCAATATAAAGGAATATGAAAATACTTAGATGGTTGAGAAGTCAGGTTTAAATGTGACATCCTATGTAAAATTATGTCCCCAAAAACATCTATTCACTCCTCAAATCAAATATCTAAATAGGATTTTAAATCCTAGTTAAAAAAGAAAATGGGGCGATGGCCCTTATATGGAAACTCTGATCCAAAGTTTATCTCTTTTAATTTACAACTTAAGAAATTTACTCAAGTATAAACTGCTTAATACAGGGTTTCCATGCCCAATACAAAATCACCCCCTTATTTTTTTTATTTTTATATTTAACTTTAAGATTTAATACTCAGAACACATGCTATATTGATGCCTTGCTGACTTGACTAAAAACAAGATTGAATTAAATACTATTTTGATTCCACAATAAAATATTCCATACCTAGTTTAAAAACACCAACTAAAACTTCTTAAAACATGACACTTAGATGATAAGATTATTTTAACATGGCTAAAATGCCTCCCTGATAGCCGAACTATCCTCTTCTCATTTTATCATGCTTGCTAACTTCTTTTTCCAAAATCTCTTTTCTTCTTTCTTCTCCCAGTCATAGGCTATGCCAATTCTATTCCATTCTATCTTTTAAATAGAAAATATATGCTAAATTCTTTTCTATATTTTGTTTTTGTTTTTATCTTTTTGTGTTTACTAATTTTAGATATTTAATTAATTTCTTATTTTTCTTTTTTTTTTGCTAATTTTAATTTATTTCTCTCTTTAAAAAAAATAATTCCCTTTTTATATTTTAATATGAAATTCTAATATCATATTAAACACATTTTAATATTTAATTACATTTTAGCAATTTAATGGTAAAATAATAACCTATATTAATTTTACCTTTATTAAATTTACCTTTACATACATTAATGCCACATTAGGCTAAGCATACAATGGAATTCATTTTATAATCTTACATATTCAGGAAACCATAGAAAACATCAATTTAAACAAACAACAAAAGTAATCATTTTTAAATGTATTTTCTACCATGACCAATTATTATGGTGTGTGCAGGGTTTCACTATCTCTCTGTTAACCTATGATGTCTCCATATACAATATCCTCTCCAATGATTCTCACCCTTCATTATGCTCAAAGGTAAAATTTTCCTACGTCCACCTCACAACATATAGATAATTAGATCTTTTCACATGATAATCATAAGCAAAAATATATAACTGAAATGATTCATTAATATGCTTAAAATATAAGCACATACATAACCATTTCATAATAATCAATCATGTATTATCATTTAAGTAGGCAACATTCTATTATCCTAAAATAGCATAAATCTCAAGCTTAGTTAAAATATAACCAAATATGAATTTTTTAATTGCAGATATCCAAAGATAATCTAGCAAATTTGTCTAGTTAGGAATTAGGATGCAACAGTCATGTTGAAACAATATAAATCATCGAATAGATTTGTATCCTCATCTCATGGCCCCCATACATCACCAACTAAATTGAGTGGTGGAATGAGGACACTCTGTGTACCATCTCCTTCCTCTGTCACTATGGAAAACATGTTGCTTGAATCCAAAAGTGTTTAGAAAAGGCTATGCTCAATGATTTTTTATGGGTCTCTATCTCCCTTGAGATTGATCCTTTTAATGTGTAATTACAATGCCTTATAGCCTCTCTCAAACACCACCTTAAGGTGGCAAACAACCATGTGGCCAAAGGCACTCATCTTCATGCTCAGTTGTATTGGATAAAACTTGGTGACAAAGCCTCTAAGGATTTATTTAAAGAACTGAAAGCCAAGTAAGCTTGCGGGCACATCAAAGCTATTCATGTGGCTCAATCTAGGCTAACCTCTCATTTTACTATCTCTTTAGATTTCATTGAACATTACAAGCTAGTTTTTTAAGCTCAGCCATTCATAGTTGAGCTATCCTAGGCACTTCAAAAATGCCTCGATGTGGTACCTTGAAAGCTCAAGCCAACTAATCAATGGATTTGTGATTTCGACCTACCTTTTAAAATATCAAAAAGGAACTGCATTGCATGAGTAATGATAAAGACCCCAATGTCAATAGATTCCCATGTGACTTTCAAAAAGCTACAAGGAGTTTATCAGACCTGATTTATTGCAAGTCTATAAATATGCCTTGTAAAATTAGCCTCTTGGACCCATGATCAACTAAGGTAATATCAAATTCATTCTTAAAGTTGGATATCCTAACTTGATTACTAGTTGGATGTCGATAACCTTAATGTTTCTTACATGATTCTTTCCAAAGCCCTCACTAACTACGTCTAGCTCATTTTACCTACCATTATTAGACTAGAGAAAATAGGATTCATTAGAGGGCATTATATTTTGGATAATCTTATTCTAGTCTGGGAAGGCATGGATTGGGATTGTTTCTCTCTCCACATAATTATTTTTATTAAATTAGAAAAGCTGATGATAATAATGAGTGGAAATTTATTCTTACCATGCTCAAGGCTCTCGACTTTGTCCCTTCATTTATGTGGTGTAGACTTTACTTCATGTTGCCTCAGCCTACCTCATTATTAATGGGCATTAAATTGAGGTTATTAAGATACAACATTATATTCTACAAGGGTTCCCCTTTGTTATGACACTTTATGTGTTATCCTTTGAAGCCTTAGGTTATCTCCTAGCTTCTAGAGCTTTTCAAGGGCTTGTTCAGGGTATTGTCTTACCCGACCGTACCTTCCAACTCATCAATGGGCATTTTAAAGATGACACCTTCCTCATGCTCGAAGAACAAAGGCCACTTTTAATGATTCTATCCAATGTCTTGACACTTCCTATCTAGCTTCTGGCTATAGCCTACAATAGAGGAAAACCTAGTGTTTTCATCAAAGTATGATACCTATACCTGAGTGGCTTTGCAAGTATAATTATCAATGGATTGCTTAGGGGGGAATAATTAAATTTCTTTGACATCCCCTTTCCTTTTGATAATTATTTGGATGAGCTTTGGTAGTATGTCCTTAATAGGATTGAAAATAAGATTTTGTATTGGATCATTAAGCCCTTATCTCTAGTAAGCAAGTACTATATTTTCACCAAGATCATAGCCACTATGCATGTTTGATATTCCTTTTATTGGGTTCCTTATAAGGCCTCTTATGATGATCTAGACAAACTCCTCATAGATTTCCACTAGACCACTTGTGCCCAAGGTTTTCATTAGGTGGCATGGGATATTTGTTGGATCCCTCATGATAAAGGTGGCATGGGCATCATTGACACCTATCATCAAAGTATGGCCTTGTGTGCAAAGTGGGTTGTTTGTGCTATTGAGGGAAATGAATATTGGAAATACTTTTAAGACATTGTATCTCCATGAGATCTCCTTATGGTAAAACCATTTGGTAGAATATTGGCTTCCAATCCCTTCTCATTACTACTATTCTTATTAATATTATTGGCTCTTTTGTGGTAAAAAACATATGGAATAATTTTGAAGTAGTCAAACCCCACTCAAAGTTAATGGGGGATGGTTTTCACACATGGTTGTATTTCAATGACCTTAGCTTATGGTGGTCACCTATACTTAATATTCTTCCATTCCCCTAGCTGAATTACTTGGTATTAAAGCTTCACATTTATTTTGAAATGGGATTTGCATTATTCGTGATTCAGTTACCTCTAGAGATTGGATACCTTATCCTGAACTAAAAATCAATTTTTAGTTAAAAAATGAAAACTTACCTTATATTCTTCACATTCAGTAATTACTACCTAGTTTTTTACTACATAAACATGGCTTGTAACCTCTTAGGGCCTGGTGGAAAGACTAGAGGTAGAACTGTGATATGCACTTTAAGAGCTACTATCTCAAGATTCTTTATCAGATGATGAGTTTATTCTCTCCATCTATAGATAATATTCATAGGAGATGGGGCCTCCTGTCCTCTCCTAAGACTTGGCTCACCTGTCTGGATCATGTGTGGCACCCTAGCCTAGATCCCAAACTAGCTCATTTTATATGGTGTTTAATTTTTCAAGGACTCCCCCTTCGTAAGAGGTTGCTCCACCTCCACATTCTTTATCCCTTATGTTTGTCTTTTAATAATCCATAATCCTTTAAGAATCTATTTTGGTTTTGTCTAAAATCTTAGTTTGTATGGTATTGGATTCATTCATTATTTTAGCCTTGCCACCCTAAGCCTTTCTCTTGATGACATGCACTATTTATGGATTTTTCTAACTGGTTGACCTTGAATGCCTTTTTATGGTAATTATTCTATGTAATTATTCTCTTTCAACTATATAAATCTAGGAATAATGCTATTTTAATCATGAGGCCCATGAAATTTCATTTTTTGTTAATGAAAACGTTTTTATTTCTTTAGTCTATTTGCAAATTCAAACCCAAGTAAAAAATATGGCTCTGGACCTCCATCACTTATAGGAGCTACTAGACCATTAGGGGAGTGCCCCTTGCACCATGAGTAGAGTGCCACCTGATGGCCTACCTATGGTTTGCCACCTCCTCCTCTTAAGAGGCATCAAAGTAGAAGTCAGTCTAGAAGTCGGGTCCACTTTTCTCCTAACCCTCCCCTAGGGGTTGGATGGATGTATCATGACAAGTCTAATGTTGGTCCTTCATAATGGTCTCCAACAAACATTATTACTCCTACAAAGCTGACTGATGGTTGGCCTATCACTATTCATGATGACTCCTTGGATGGCTAGAATGTTGTGGATGATGTGGAACCACCTACTTGGTTGACACTTCCCAAGAATGATTTTCTTCCTCCACCTCCTAGGGAAGTGACCTATGCATAAGATTTTGCTATATGGTTATTTATAGTTATTTGGGTCATGCTTTAACCAATTAATTTTGTTTTTTGGAACTTGGTTTGTCCTCTGATAGGGAGTTTGAGTTGTTATTTATCTGACTACTTTAGTTTTTAACCTTCTATAATTATATTTTTTGTTAATATAATGTGAAGCATTCTAGGTTATCTACATGAAGTTGGGGGACAATTCCATGGACATTTCCCATAATACGATTGCATTATTAAATAATGTGATTACAGTATTGAAATAAAATGATTACGTTATTGAAATAACACGATTGCATTATTGAAATAAAGTGATCACATTATTTAAATTATGGCTCGATAATTACTGAGCCATAATGTGATCACGTTCCTATTGTTTTCCACATAAAATCATGTAAACATGCACATGAAACCAATCTTGACCTGAATTATAAGTTTACATTTATATTGTTACATTTATTTACTTATACTTTAAATTTATTTTAGTAAATATAATAATTTTGGGTCACTCTACCTCTGATAGAGTTGGTCTCACAATTGCATGCCTTACGATGTGGAAATTAGTTTTTTAAAATCCAATTTGGTCAGTCCTTAAGCATTTTCGGTGTTGAAGTATTGAACCTTGGGATTTTAGGACATAGATTTTGCAATTGATTTCCATTTTTGGTAAACATATAGACATTTTTTAGGTTTTTATGCCTTTCAAATTGATTCTTGACATTTCTAAGAGTTCTAGGTTTGTCAAAATTGAATTTTTAAAACCACTCACTTTGGACTTGATCTAAAGTGATGTTATTAGGGTAGTATAGGTCACATTGATGACCTACACACATCAAATGACCACTTTGTGTTAATTTCACTTGTTCATCATCCCTCCCTCATCCTTGATCACTTCCTACTCATCCCTCATCACCCCTAATCACTCTCTCTAAAATTCAAATGGAATTGTATTAACTAAATTAATTAAATCACTATTGGAGGTGATTATTTATATAATACTATGTGAGATTAAATCTTTTAATATGTAGTGGATTATGACTCATAACACAACTAATCATACATATGAAATACCTCAAGTAACTAACCTATGTCAATAAAAGGTTAATAACACCTTGAGACATTTATTACAAAATAGCTAGGATTAATTACTTATTCTAACATTCCCCCTTTAATTGATCATAGCCTACAGAAAATAAGAGAGGGAATTCCTGAATGCCTCAAACTTATCATGTGCAAGTGACTTCATGAAGACATCTACACATTGATCCGAAGTGGGGCAATACTAGAGTTGTATGTTGTGTTGTTGAATATGTTCACATATGAAATGAATCTAAACCTTTATGTGCTTGGTTCTCTCATGAAACAATAGATTATGAAAAAGATGTATAACACCCTAATTATCATAATTCAAAACTGTAGGCTAAGTCTATGGAAATCTAGGTCCTAAAATAATGTGATGTATCTATATCACTTCAGAGGAAACTCTTGTTGCAACAGGATATTCTACCTCTGTGAAAGATCTAGAAACACAATTTTGATTCTTACTTCCCCATTATATTAGACCAGATCCTAGAAAGAACAAAAATATAAAAGTGGATTTCCTGTCATCAATAGACGTTGCATGATCTGCATCCATGTATCCTATCAAGAAGAACTTATCATTCTTCTTATACTCTAGGCCATACTTAACTGTACTTATGGTGTATCTCAATACTCACTTTACTACTTTCTAATGTGTCACATTTAGTTACTACATGAATTGAGAAAGATAGATGAAAACATAGCTAATATATGCCAAATAAATAAGACTCCTAATTAACTATTGATAGGGAGTTGTATTTGCTTTTGGTGATCGATCTATACGAGACAATTGACGTCTTGTCTCCATAGGTGTTGTAATAGGCTTGTAGTCTATCATCTTGAATTTATTGAGTAATGTCTTGGTATACTTCATCTACGAAACAAAAATTTAATGTTCCTTATGCCAAACCTCCAAATCAATATAATAGTGTAGTATCTAGAGATTTGTCATGTTGAACGATCGCTTAAGATCATTCTTAGTTACATCAATCATCTTTATTGTTCTTCCAATAATGACTAGATCATCAACATAAAAAATTAATATAACAACCTCCTCCCCCATGGTTTTTTAGGTAGAGGTTAGGATCATATGGACTCTTATTGAATCCGTATTATATGAGATACTCATCAATCTTGATGTACCAGGCTTGGGGAGCCTATTTTAGTCCATAGAGAGACTTGATAATCTTATACACTTTTTGTTCCTGATTAGGTGCTACAAATCCTTCAGGTTGAGTCATGTAGACTTCCTCTTTCAAATATATATTGAGAAAGGCACTTTTTATGTCTATTTGATAGAATTTACATCCAAACTATGTAGCCATAGAAAAAACCATTCTATTAGTCTTTATCTTAGTTGTGGGAGCAAAAGTCTCCTCATAGTCAATGCCTTCTTTTTTAGCATACCCTTTTGCAAAAAGCCTTGCCTTGTACTTATTAATACTACCATTTGATTTGTACTTGGTCTTAAAGACCCATTTTCATCCAATATGATTCTTCCTTAGTATAAGATCAACAAGCTACCAAGTGTTATTCTTCATTAGTGATTGATATTCTACATCCATGTCATCTTTCCAAGTTCTAGACTATAGGGCTTTTATTACTATAGAGGGCTCATATGTTTCTTTTAAAATAATCATACTTGCCATATTAACCTCCTTTTGAGTCATGCTTTGAGTCCTCAATTTTGAAGTGGATGTATCTAGTACTCCATTCAAGTTAGCATCTTGTAAAGTACTTGTATACATGTGGGCATACATTGAACTCTAGGTGGTGGTGCTGGAGGTCATGTTTGACTATCTTCCTTCACTTTAACCATTACTATCTAAAAATATTACAATAATTTTTCTTGTATCGATTTCCTATGTAGAAGGTAATTTGATTCCACTCTTTTCATCAAACACTACATCTCTACTGATTAGTACCTTCTTTGTTCTAGATCAAGGAGCCTGTATACCTTTGATTGTGAACTGTGTCCCACAAAAATACATTCTTTTTTCTTTCTTATTCAAATTATTTATTTTATTCTTAGGAACATGCATAAATTCCTTTCAACCAAAAACTTGAAGGTGAGTTACCTTTGTTTATTCCTTGTCTAAGCTTCATGTGGTGTGATTCCATCAAGAACTTTGGTGGGTGGCTTGTTCAACAAGTAGACTATAGTGTGACAAGATTTTACCCAATATGTATTAAGAAATTTTGCATCCTTAACCCTGATACAAAACATTTCCACAATGATTTTCTTATACCATTTTATAAATCCATTCTACTAAGGTGAATAAGGATTTGTTAATTGTCGATTCATGCCATTCACACTGACATAAGTTGAGAATTATTTATTGGTTTATTCCCCCCACCCCCCAATGATCTGAGTGGAGGGTCTTGATTTTATTACAAATTTAATTTTCAACCATGGCCTTAAATTCTTTGAAGACTTGAAAATATTGATCCTTAGTCTTCAATAAATATACCCATATTTTTCATAAGTAATCATCAACAAAAATCTAAAAGTATTTGTATCCTTTGAGACTGGGAGTAAAATGTTTGCAAAGATCAGTGTCAACCAAGTCCAACTTACCAAATGACAATTATTCAATCTTTCCAAAGGGATATCTTCTTTATTTTCCTACTAAGCAACTTGTACATATTTCATAATATTGATTGATTTTGGGAAGGCCATGAACCATATCCTATTTTCTCAATTAAGCTAAATAACCATAACTCAAGTGACCATATCTTTTGTGCCATAAATTTAATAGTTTTGTATCTTTGACCATAATTACTTGATGATCATTTTGAATAAAATCAAGCTAAAACATTTTACCAATGTTGGAAGCCTTGGCAATCACATTGAAATGCCTAGAATTGCCATTGACGTGGAAATATTTTTGACGATTTTGGTGATCGAATTCAACCATGAGGTTGTGGTCAAGTAGCTGATTAATATAGAACATTTGAAATGTTACAATTTTTGTTTTTGAGTTAAAGTTTGATGTCACCACTACCTTGAACTATATATGAGGTATCATCTCTAAGTGATACATTACCCTTTGATTCTATTTTGGTCAATGTATAAAACAAATCTTTTTTAATTATCATGTGTCTGGTTGCTCTTAAATCAACATACTACACTACACTTGGATGATTGGTATACTCATGTGTTTGATTAGCTAAACCATATTTCTCATTTGAAGAATCATTATCTTCAACAACATTGCCATATTGTTTAGGCTTGGAATTTTTTTGTTTCCACCTATTTTGTTATTGTGGTTGCTTATTTTCTATTTATGGTGATTTTTTGAAAGAGGGCTTCTTACTTGATGAGCCCTATTGAAAAGAGTTGTACCAACAATGTTTCAAGTCATGTCCCTATTTTCCACAATTTTGACATGCTTTAAGAGAATGTGAATTATTCCCTTGTTGGTTTTGTTGTTTATTCTACTTTGGAGATTGATTTTGACCCTTCATGGGTTTCTTCCCCTTTTGATTTGATGCAAGTGCATGCTCGTCATCTGCTTCCTCTAAATTATGAATGAATTCCTCTTATTGCAACAAATTTACCAACACCTCAAAGGTTGGTTTTTGTCCTGTGACATTAAATGTGGTCACAAAGATCATTTATGTGGGGGGTTAGTTATGTAAGAAATATAGGGAAAAAAGAATAATATGTCATCAGTTCACCCAAAGATTGAAGTGAAGCCTATAAAGTTGTAACCTTTCTAAGGAAAGCTTTTACTTTTTCATTTGATTTGAGCTTGAGAGTGTGTAATTAGCTCTGAAGATGTAGGATTTGATTTTGATTCTTATCTTCATATATGATTTTAAGCTTATACCATGCATTTTTTGTAGTTGTATCACTACAGATATGAGGTTTTACTTCATCCAAAACCCCAAACATGATTATTAATTTAGTCTTTTTATTAGCATTGTCATATTTCTCTTATTGATCAACATCTGTTGCATGTCGAATCCATGTGCCTTATATTACTGACCAAATATATTCAAACTCAGGATGTGTTTGTACTTTTGTTTTCCATGTTATATAGTTATCGCCGCAAAGAAATTATGTGTCTGGGAGCACAAAACATGTTCCAAAACTAGACATTTTTCAAGTTGCATGTGACAAATTATAAGTGTGTTATTAAATGCATAAATTAAATGTGAATTTTAAAAATATAAATAAAATGAAAAAATGCATACATAAATATGATAAATCACACACAAGCACACAATGGATGCCATGATTTACCAAAAATGCAATGGAAAATTGGACATTGGTTTCAACCAAAAATACGTCTGAGGAGTAAAAGAGTTACAATTTTCTCGTTTAATTTTTACAATGTAATGACACCAATAGATAGAGAATTAAAAATATGCACTTTTGAAAAAAAGGAACTCAAATTTGAGTTAGGATTCAAAAGTTATAGGTGTTTCAATTTCTCGTAAAAATGGGTCAAATCAATTAAAAAACATTAAAAATTGATTTATGAGGTCAAATCAAAAAATAATATGTTTGTGTAGCCAATCATTAGAACCAAAATTTTGTCATGGACTTATAAAAGTAAATAGAAGTGAAAAATAATCTTTCCAGTTACCTCAGTATGCATGCAATAGATTTTGACTTCCTCTTTAAAAGAAAATTTAGCTTATAATAAAAAAATAATGATTTTTCTGTTATGTAAAGAGGAATAAGAGGTGGATTTTTATTTGTTACTTAGTAAGTGGATAAAGAGGAAAAATATCTACCACTAAGAGTCAGATTTCTCAAAAAATTGTAGTTCACCAAAGATGACGCCTTTCCTCTCAAATGCCTCTCACCATGCACATCTGGTGCCACTCTCCACATAGTCCAGACATGGAAGAATATAAAAAAACAATACCAACACCTCTATTCCTTGTTCCAATGCCAAAACTTATTATTTTTAGGTAGATTCTTGGACAAAGGTGTAGATCTTTGACTGTAAATGAAAAAATGGAATTCTGAGTAGTGGTGGAGAGCCTTGAAACATAGATCTTAACAATCAATTTTGACATTTATCTAACAAGAAAATCCATCACAAAACTCAGTAGATAGACCAAATACCTTTTATTTTGGATTGATCTAATTTCTATGTGGGATGATGGTCGCTACAAAGTTGGACATTGTAAATTTTTGAGAACACATTTTAGGTAGAGTTCAACCATAGATCTAAAATGCCTTGGATAAATAGAGTGCCAAAATTGTAGGTAGCAATTGCAATGCTTTAGTAGATCCTTCTTGCACACAAATTTCTATTGTCTCTCTCTTCAACACATAAACCTTTAATGCCAATGCCAAATCAAGCTTTTTTTTCCTCTTCCTTGCAGGTTGACAATGACATTAGTAGTGGTAGATCGTTGGTCTTTTTCTAAATAGAAAAGACCAATGACTACATTGATCAACTAGCATGTAGATTTAATTGATCGATTCAATCAATCCTTGTGGCATTCAATATCAATAAAAATTGATATTAAAACAAAAATTTATCACGGTTTTAAATAGATCATATATCTAGGATGTCCATATGAAAATATTTAAGAATATCAAACAAAATAGAGGGTTGATATAAATATAAAGTTTTAATATTGTCAATAAAAATTGATCAATATTTAATATAAATTCCAAATATAAAGAAAACATATAATTTCAAACCCTAACCTACCTATATTCAAATAAAAGATTTGAAAAACAAATCTTGAATACCAGATCTGAAGATATACACTCAAACCCTCAAATACTAGATCTTGAATAACATGACAGAATGAAGTCAAATAAAGCTTTCAAAAACCTTAAATTTTCTCCTTTCACAAATTGGCTAGAATTTTGGTAGCATTTCAAATTGGGATGGCTAAAATTGAAGCATCATAATACATCTAAGGATTGCACGTACTTGGCTCTCAATCTCCACCGAATCTCCAATGCTTCAAAAAGACTCCTTAGGGTTTTCTTGTTCTCGTACCAAATGAAAGCTGGATGGAATTGTATAACTAAATTAATTAAATCACTACTGGAGGTTTTTATTTATATAATACTAAGTGAGATTAAATTTCCTAATATGTAGGGGATTATTAATCATAACATAACTAATCACACCTAAGAAATACCCCAAGTAACTAGCCTATGTCAATCAAAGGTTAATAATGCCTTGAGACATTTATACAAAATGGCTAGGATTAATTAATTATTCTAACACTCTCTTCATTCCTCATTGTCCCTAATCACTCCCTAATTGACCCTCACTATCCCTCATCATCTTTAATAACTCCCTCATCATCCTTAATTACTCCATCTTTGACCCTCACTATCCCTCATCATCCCTTATCACTCACTCCTTATACCTCAGCATCCCTAATCATTCCCTCATTGACCCTTACCATCCCTAATCATCTTTAATCACTCCCTCATCATCATTAGTCACTACCTCATTGGCTCTCACCATTCCTCAACATACCTAATCACTCCCTCATCATCTCTAATCACCACTTCATCATCTCTAATCATTCCCTCCTCATCCTTAATCACTACCTTATTTATCCTCACCATTCCTTATCATTTATAATTTCTTCCTCATTATCCCTGACCACTCCTTCATTAACCCTCACCATCCCTAATCATTACTTCATCATCCCTCATCATCTCTAATCACTCCTTCCTCATCCCTCATCACCCCTAATCACTCCCTTATTAAACCTTACCATCCCTTATCATCCCTAATCACTCCCTTATCTTCCCTCATCACTACCTCATTGACCCTCACCATCCATCACCATCCCTAATGACTCCCTCATCATCTCTACTCAATTCCTCCACATCCCTTCTCATCCTTAATCACTCCATTCAATATGTTGATGGTGGTATGTTGTTGGGGTTTAATAATTCTAGGACCTACAAGTGTAGAGCTGAGTGCTAGCATAAAATATAAGACATAGTGGTCAAAATGATTTGTAGGAAAATTTGAAACATAAATATTTATCACTTATGAAAAAAGTATGGGCCTATTAGAAATGATGCAATTCATAAATGTAGATTAATGGTGAGCCAATAAAATTCATCATTTCAAATAGAATTTAGAAGAGTTTAATTTCTCCTAAATCATATTTTCAAAAATTAAACTTGAAATTGATGCATCATCCATATCCATATGCTAGTGTATGGTATAGTGTAGGCCTTAAGAAATTGATCTCCTAGTAGTGTCACTTGGTGTACACAATCAATATTTTTAAAGATACAATATTTTGTAACATCTCACCATTAGAGGTATGTGATATTTTACATGTGGTCAACCATATATTTACCATTAAAATTTTGTCTATGAATTAAATCCTTATTGGATTGCATTTTTAGTTCCTACTTGTCTCCTGTGTGTGCCTTAGGACATTTGCCAATGTCCTTTACTTTTATTCATGTGTGTGTAACTTTGGACATTTTCTAATTTCCCTTGATTATACTCTTCTATGTGCATGTGGCCCTATGTGAATCTTGATTATTTATATGGTATATGTATGTAGCATTTGAACATGCCTTTTATGTTTGCTTTCTAGTATGAGTGACATGTGCCCATGTCCCTTGTTTTCTTGGCCCCTTGGCCACTTTTGTATGATTCTTGATTATTGATTTATTGATTGTCCTTGTTTGCAATTCCATGATCCATATGATGCATTTATTTTTCCTTCTTGGATACCATGATGGACATCATGTTCCATCCCTCGTTAAGCACTGATAACTAAAAACTAAAAACTAAAAACTAACACTTTCCATTCTAGTTCAGTACATTACACATGATTTTACATTATTATATCTATCAAGGCATACCCTTTTTGATCTAACAATCTCTCAAAACAAACATTGTTATATATCAAGATATCTTGTCAAGTATCATTATTATATCATGTATCTATGCAACATATCACACTTGTAGGGCTATCTCTTTTGAGGGTAGTCATTATAGGGTTTTCATTCTTACTCCCAGAAGAGGGGGCAAAAAATAGGGGTTTTGTCATAGAGATCAGAGGTCCTAGTGGTCAAAACAATAGTTTTAGAACACTCAGAACAAAATCTAGATATCAAACCAGGCAGAACAAACCAAGTAGACAATAGAGAATCTAAAATAGTCATCAAATTTGGCTTTGGATAATAGTGCCAGAGTTAGACTATAGTGCTGAACAATAGGGTGTCTTATTTTTGGTGCTCTTATTTAGACATAAAAAAAATAGTCTTTTTAGAAACATATAGAAAGGTGAGTTTAGTCATAGGTTTATCAGCATAACATAGCCTAGATTTAGCATGTTTCAGTACAGTTTTTGCTCAGAGAATTTAGAAATAGGGGGCATCATGCATGACATGATGGCTCTCACTTCTAGTTTTAGGTTAGGTATTTGATATAACTTATAGTTCAAAATTCATGTTCCAGACACCAGTGATTGAGGGTAATGTACACAACACATTGATCCTAACCTTTTTTTGAGTTTAGCTTATTTCCCAAGCATTTATTAGTAGTTGCATGCCTTAATCCATCTACAGGTGGTTGACATCCTTTTTCAAGTTTGGATCTCCTAAAATCTTAACTTCCCAAGTACCCAAACTCTTGAGTTGGCTTCTGCATAAGCCTATTTCATTAGTTTCAAAGTGGCTTTCATACAAGCCTAATCTTCATCTTTTGAAATGGCCAAAAATGGCCTAGTTTCTAGCATACATTATGCTATCCATGCTAACATTTTTAGATCATATTACATTCATGGGATTCAAGATCCATCTCACATGAAACTTCTTCCATATCAGTATTACTTCATAGCTTCACTTCACAGGGCAATGATGGAGCCAAAGGACTAGCTAGCCTTTGTGTTCTTAAGCTACCTATTTAGAGGGATTAAACACATAGCCTAAATATTGATTGACACATTCATAATTCATTAGCTTCACTTAGTAGGCAATGATGGAGCCAAAGGGCCTACCTTTGCATTCTTGAGCCAATTCTAGGGAATTGAGCATTCATCTCCGTTCATGATATTAATTTTCATATAGCACACACTCAACACAATATAACATCACAACAAGTTTTGTATTGGTTCATGTACCTGGTGAGGTGTATTTTTTCCTTTCTCTTCCTCTCTTGTTTACCCAACTTTCATACATTCTTATTTTAGATATATTGTATCTAGTAAGGACTGATCTACTCTTTGGTTTTCACTATAGATTCACATTTAACACCATGCTCTCTCTATGCACATCTAGCATCACACAGCTTCATGAGCTTCACCTTTATAGGTAGGTTCAGGTACATTTTCTATTTTTATTTTATCCTAGTATTTATCTTTGCTACATCACTAGAATAAAGGGGGGAAATGTATTCATATAAAATGCAGAATTTGGTAACTTGGGTATGGCTAATGACACCCAATCCATAGGTCCATTTTGCTTTCTCTCTTGACCCTCTTAGGCATGTTTTCATAGTTTTCTAGTCATTTATATCCTTCTAAACTGAACCCTTACTAACCTAGGTTGATATTTCTATGACAAATCCATCCCCCTAAGTCTCCTACCCTCAGGACAATAGTGCCCAAACTTGGACTATAATGCTAAAAGTCAAGGTGTCATATTTCTGGCATTGTTGTTCAAGTGAAAATTTGGTTCAAAAAATCATATTTTCTTGGATCCTTATCCTAATTCATGTTGGCCTAACATAAATTCATTCAACCTATGATCATTTAATCCCCTAGAAAAGGCCATTCAAAGTCTATTTAGAAGGGTTGATACTCATTTACAAGAGAGAAGCAAGAATACAAGCAAGATTACTCAAGCACTATTTCCTACTCTCTGTATACAGCCATTCAATAGTATTTCAAGCTTATTCAAACCTCTACACCAACCCGTAGTCATTCTAAGTATACCCACTTTCAAATTTATTTGCAATTTTATCACACTTTTGTACCAAGCACTTTAATGGAAGAACTACATATAGCTTGATCCATCCTCAGACTATTGGTATGTAGGTAGCATGCCCAAACACGGGGTGTGAAGTGTGTCTAGCGTATCCTTTACACACTAACCCCTTTTTCCTACTTATAGTCATACTTTCAACTCTAGATATTTTTCCATTCATAACAACTTTAGTTATTCCAACTACTCCTTCGATCATAGTTCCCACACATGTTACACATTCACCATCATTGATAGCAGTACCAAAAATTCCAGTTGATTCCACAGTCACTCCACTAGCTATAGATACCTTTGAAGTAGTAACATCTTCCACTATTATAAATGATGTGACTCCTATATCATAGTTACCACTTGTGGTAAATTCTGAGTTAACCTATGTACATGATATTGACATAGATTCATAGGCTTATTTAGATGATGATATGATACCCACACTCACATATGACTATTTGTGTGGATTGAGATTTAACCATTTGGCCCAACATAGTTCCAAGATTACTCTAGAGCTCTCATACCACATCCTACAACAATTTTAACATCTCTCATGACACTCACATGATACACTTCACACTCACAACCATAGATAGATCACTTGGCACATATAGTTCATATGCTTACCTCTATGGATATAGAGCCAATCATTCAGATCTAAGCAAGGGGCACACAACATTAGCCATAGTTTATGTTACAAATAGTACTTGAACATGGATTGATCACATTACCTATAGTATGACACAAATCTATTAGTAGATTATCACATCAGAATGGTTGCCCATTTTATACTTTTTATAGGATTACATGACATGATACAAACTCATGTATAGATTTACAATAGAGATTGGATAAACTACCAGATCAAGGAATTATTTAGATTATAGCATCATCTCCACCACTTTCACTAAAGTCATCTACTAACAAGACTAAATGCCTTAGAGCAAAGTCAACATCACCACCAGAGAAACCTTTAATTTGCCTTCAGCATGATGACACCATAATCATATCATCTATAACATATGATGATACTTATGTGATGATATCAAAGCATTTGATGATGTTCATGTCCCTTTTCTCCATTTCTATCCCCAATAGGCTCCATCCTTGGATCCTTTCCCCCCTCTAGCCTAGTCTTTTTTATTATCATGTACATACTACCTTCTTTACATGCTTATAGATAATCTCTTTACAATATTACTTGTACATAATCTCTTAGTCTTGATTGTACATAGTTCAAAATTTTAAAAATACAAAAATAACATAAAATATCAAAAATATAAAAAAACATTCAAATATATCCAAAACACAAAAAATATTTGGATTGTATGCATCATCCTTGCTTTCCATTACTACTACTATGTTGGGACTTACATTTGTTATTTCATGCTATTGTTTGTCAATTTATCAACATTACGATGCTTCACTTGATCTTCTTTGAGTGTGTGCAGTGACATCCAGATCCTTGGCTACTTCAATCTACCCATTCAGGGGGCATCCCACTTCTACATTTGAGACACACATCGATATACATACCCATTTGTGGCATCTTATACATGATTACACCATCCAGGTTATGTCATTCCTACACTACATACTCCAAGGTATCATGTTGATGTACATTACTTAACTAGATTACATATATTACTATATCAACATTTCACTAGTATCTAGCACTTGTGTATCTCTTAGCATATATCTAGTCTTATACTAATACGTCGTGCATACTTTCATTCTTGATTTGATTATTTAGATGTGATTCTATCTTTCCAATTATTACATGCTTTCTCTTCTTGCTTAATGTAGCTTTTTGGATTGCATTTTTAGTTCTTTCTTGTTTCTTGTGTGTGCCTTAAGACATTTTGTAATGTCCTTTTCTTCTATTCATGTGTGTGTACCTTTGGACATTTGCCAATATCTCTTTCTTGTACTCTTTTATGTGCCTATGGCCCTCATGTAAATCTTGCTTATTTCTATGGTATGTGTATGTGGCATTTGAACACGCCTTATATGTTTTCTTTCCAGTATGAGTGATATGTGCCCATGTCCCTTGTTTGTTTGGCCCCTTGGCCACCCATTTATGCTTCTTGATTCTTGATTTGTCAACTTCTTTCTTGATTTATTGTCCTTGTTTGCAATGCCATAATCCATATCATGCATTTATTTTACCTTCTTGGATGCCATGATGGACATCATGCTCCATCCCTCCTTAACCATTGACAACTAATAACTAATGACTAACAACTAATAACTAATATTTTTGATTATGTTTCAGTACATTGCACATGATTTTACATTGTTATATATTTCTAGGCATACCCCTATTGATATAAAAATCTCTCAATACAAACATTGCTATATCTTGAGATATATTATCAATTATCATTGTTATATTATGTATCTATGCAACATAACACACTTGTAGGGCTATCTCTTCTGAGGGCAGTCATTGTAGGGTCTTTCATTCCTACCCTTAGAAGAGGGAGAAATAAATAGGGGTTTTATCATAGAGATCAAAGCTCCTAGTGGTTGAAACAACAATTTTTAGAACACTCAAAATAGATTCTAGACATTAGACTAGGTAAATAGTAGAGAATCCAAAATAGTCATCAAATTTGGCCTTGGACAACAACATCAAAATTGGACTAAAGTACCAGACAATAGGGTGTCCTATTTTTGATGCTCCTATCCAGATAGCAAAAAAAATGATTTTTCCAAAAATAGATAGAAAGGTGAGTTTAGTCACAAGTTTATCAGTATAACCCAGATTTAGCATGTTTTAGTATAGTTTTTACTCAGATAACCTAGATATAGGGGGCATGATGTCTCTCACTTCCAACTTTAGGTCATGTAGTTGATATAACTTCTAGTTTAAAATCCATGTTCTAGTCACTAGTGATTGGGGGCAATGTGCACATCACATTGATCATCCCTTTTTTCTAAGTTCAATTTATGTCCCAAGTATTTCTTAGTAGTTACGTGCCTTACTCCATCTACAGGTGGTTGGCATCCTTTTTCAAGTTTGGATTTCATACAAGCTTAACTTATTAAGTACCTGAGTTGGCTTATGCATAATCCTATTGCACTAGTTTGGAGTGGATTTCATACAAGCCTAATCTCCATCTATTGAAATGGCTAAAAGTGGCCTAGTTTTCAGCATACATTTGAATATCCATGCCAACATTGTCAAATCATAGTACATTCATGGGCTTCAAGATTCATCTCATATGACATCTATTCCATACCAATATTACTTCATAGCTTCACTTCACAAGGCAATGATGGGTCCAAAGGACTAGCTAGCCTTTATATTCTTGAGATACCTATTTAGAGGGTTTGGACACATAATTCAAACATTGATTAACACACTCATGATTCATTATATTCACTTAGTAGGTGATGATGGAGCTAAAGGTGCTACCTTTGCATTATTGAGCCACTTTTAGGGAATTAAGCACTCATCTCCATTCATGATATTACTTTTGGTACAACACACACCCAATAAAATTTAGCATCACAACAAGTTTTGTATTGATTCACGCACTTGATGAGGTGTATTCATTCCTTTCTATTCCTCTATCTTTTACCTAGCTTTTGTACATTCGTATTTTAGATATAACATATCTAGTAAGGATTGATCTATTCTATGTTTTTTATTTTATATTTCCACTTCACACCGTGCTCCCTCTATGCACATCTAACATCACATAGCTTCATGAGCTTCATCTTTATAGGTAAGTTCAGGTGCATTTTCTATTTTTCCTTTATCTTAGTATTTCACTTTGCTACATCACTAGAATAAAGAGAGGGCAAATGTAGTCATATAAAATGAAAAATTTGGTAACTTAATTATGGATAATGACACCCAATCCATATGTCTATTTTGCTTTCTCTCTTGACCCTCTAAGGCATGTTTTCATAGTTTCCCAATCATCTATAGCATTCTAAATTTAACCCTTATTGACCTAAGCTAATATTTCTATGACAAATCCATCCCCCCCAAGTCTCTTACCCTCAGGATAATAGTGCCCAAACTTGGACTATAATGCTAAAACTTAGGATGTCCTATTTCTGGTGTTGTTGTCCAAGTGCAAATTTGGTTCAAATAGTCATATTTTCCTAGATCCTTATCCTATTTCATGTCAGCCTAACATGAAATCATTTAACCTATGATCATTAAATACCCTATAAAAGGCCATTCAAAATCCATTTAGAAGGGTTAGAACTCATTTATAAAAGAGAAGCAAGAATACAAGCAAGACTACTCAAATATTATTCTCTACTTTTTTTTATATACAACCATCTAAAAGTCTTTCAATCTTATTCAAATCTCTACACCAACCCCTAGTCATTCTAAGTACATCTAGTTTCGCATTTACTTGAATTTCCATCACACTATTACACCAAGCACTTCACTGGGAGAACTACTTATAGCTCAATCCTTCTTTGGAGTATTGGTATGTAATAAATGTATCCACACACAGAGTGTGAATTAAATCTAGCATATCCTTTACACACTAACCGCTTTTCCCCATTTACCAAAGTTCTATTTAATTGCATAGAAGACACAAAGACATGAAGAATCAGCTCTATAAAGAGTTCTGTTGACAGTGAGGACCTAAAATTTGGTACACAAGCTCACATAGACATTGCAAACAATACCAAGAAAAATCATATCTTTGTGAGTAGTTTGGACAATAGCAACAAGACTAGAACTACAGTGTCAGACAATAGGGTGTCTTATTTTTGGCAGTCCTATCCAATCAAGAAATGAACTTTAGATCTCAATTTGTGATAGTGTCCTAGTCTTGTTCCTTTAGTATCAGACTCTGTCTCAGCCATAATAAACTAGAATAAGCTAAGTCATATTTTTTCTCACTCATTACTATCTTTAGAAAAGATAAAAATATTATTTGTTTACATAAAATTAGTCCCTTAATTATTACATATTATTTACTCAAACCCATTATTATTTATCAATTAAACATATAATTTCTTAAAAATAATAAATTAGACATTTACACCATGTTGAACTAGTGTTTCACATTTTACAGAAACACATTTTATGATAACATGAAAAAATGTTCATATTTTGAATATAACAGATAAAATATTTGGGATACATTACACACACAAGGAGTGCATGTGTGAACCTAACCAAGATTCAAGTCATATAGGAATTGGAAACACCAAATAAATTTGCATAGATTCAAATCTTCTCAGATTAAGAAAATTATACAAGAGATTTGTGTTTATTTTTTATCCTTTGAACTAAGCTACCAAAGGTGGAACCAAATAAAGTTTCATCTAGTAAGTTGCATAACAAAGATAATTCAATGAATTAAAATTCAGACTTTATTTTGTGCTAGTAATTATGTTACTTGACTATAAATTTATAATATCATCCAATTGATTCAGTAATAAAATTGACTATCAAAAATAGGAATTGATAACACAACAAGTTCCAGAAAAGAGTTAATTTATATTATAATGGATTAAGCAATATATGGTTGGAATCAAAGATACCTTTAGAGTATATGCTTACATCATATGATGATGGAGTGATTAGGGATGGTGAGGGTTTATGATGGATGATGAGGGATGGTGAGGGTCAACGAGGGAGTGATTAACAATGATGAGAGATGATGAAAGAGTGATTATGGATTATGAGGGATGAGGAGGGAATGATTAAGGATGGTGAGGGATGGTGATAGCCAATGAAGAAGTGATTAGGGATGATAATCTTAAGTGATTAAAGATGATGCAGGATAATGGAGGTTAATTAGGGAGTGATTAGGGATGATGAGGGATGAGGAGGGATGAGGAGGGAGTGGTTAAGGATGATGATAAATTAATTAGGGATGAGGAGGGATGAGAAAAGAGTGATTAGAGATGATGATGGATGAGGATTGAGTGATTAGGGATGATGAGGGAAGTGAGGATCAATGGAGGAGTGATTATGAATCATAAGGGAGTGAATAGAGATGACTAGAGATAGTGAGGGTTAATGAGGAAATGATTAGGGATAATGATGAATGATGAGAGAGTGATTAGGGATGATGAGGGATGAGTAAAAAGTGATCATGGATGAGGGAGGGATGATGAATAAGTGAAATTAACAAAAAATAGTCATTTTATGTGTCTAGGTCATCAATATGACCTATGCTACCCCAATCACACAACTTTGAATCAAGTTTAAAGTGAGTGGTTTGAAAAATTCAATTTTAACAAACTTAGGACTCTTATAAATGCCAAAAATTAATCCAAAAGGCATAAAAACCTTAAAAATGATATTTATCAAGAATAGACATCAATTGAAAAAGTTGTCTTAAAATCTTTAAGTTCAATACTTAGACTCTGAAAATGCCTAAGTACTGACCAGATTAAATTTTTAAAAACTATTTTCTACATCGTAAGGTGTGTAGCTATGAGACCAACTCTATCAGATGCAAAGGTGACCCTAATTTTTAATATTTACTAAAATAAATATAAAGTATATAATATAAATGTAAACTTATAATTAACATTTAGAGTAGTAAATATAAGCTTTAATCAAGATTAGATTTGTGTGCATCTTCACATGCTTTTATGTGCAAAAAAATGGGAATGCAATTGTGTTATTATTTTTATAATAATGTGATTGTGTTATCTATTAACACGATCACATTATTAACATGATTGCATTATTGATGTGATCAAGTTATCTATTAACGTTATCATATTACTAATGCGATCGTGTTATATGTTAATATGATTATATTATCTGTTAATATGATCACATTACTAACATGATCATATTATCTATTAATGCAATCACGTTACTAACATAATCACGTTATTAATTCAATCATGCTATTTAAATTTGAATTTAAATGCCAAGCCTTTTGGCTCAGGGATGGCTTGGATTCCCGAGCCAGAAACATGGACTTATCAATCTACAGCTGAGTCTAAGAGCTTTGATAAAAAATAACAAAATTTAACTTCGATTGCCAAATATACTTCATATTTCAATGCTAAAATTCAAAAACTTAATACCATCATGATGAGCACGTTCTCCTCTTTCCAAAAAATTAATTTTTTGCCTAATTCAAGGTTTCAAACTATGTTGAGTTCTAACTATACTTTTTCTAGGCCACTACATACTACAAATATATATCCCTATACATGTTCATGTAATTTATTTTTCGTTAATCCAGGTGCAAAAAAAGTTATATGGTCACAAACTAGACCTAATTCTACATACATTAAAATATATATATATATATATATATATATATATATATATATATATATATATATATATATATATATGAGTTAGTTAGGTATGCCGCACGACCGACTATCCATTTTTTTGGTCAATTTTTAGGATCTATTTACTTAAAGAAATTATAAAAAAAAGGTATGCATTGAAAAAATATAGGTCACAAACTAGAAGATATTATCTAAATGTTCATCAAATGGTTTCAAACGATATTAAACGTTGATTGAAAAATAGTGCATCGTACGGCCCTATGTCTACTTTGTTTTCTTAAAAAATTAAGGGCTCATTTTTAAATTTTAGGTGTTTAGCCTACTTATACTTAACCATTAAAAAAGAAATAGTGTTTTGGAAACTAAACTCAAAATGTTACATTTCATGTTCTTACACTATCTTCAAATTTAGAATGTAGACATCTCAAATTATTTATAAGAATTTAGATTTCTAAAATGTCAGGAAAATCACGTTGACAAATAAACCTCTTTTTGTCCCCCAACTTTATGCATTTACCCTAAAATAATAAAATCTATTTTCAAAAAATATATAAATAAAGATATAAAAATAATAACCAATTTAATATATTATTTATTTATATAAATTTGTTAAATTTAATATTTTATTAATTTTACAATATATCAAAACTTATATAATAATATTTTAATCTATGTTAATCATTGAATTAATTATATAATAAAAGTTGTATATATTAATTTTTTAGATTATTTTTTTAAAATATTTTATTAAATTATTACTAATTGAGATATTAATTAAATTTTTGAAAAAAATAAAGTTATCCACAAAAGAATTGATAATTAATTTTTAAATTTATTCTTCTATAAATAATTAATTAAAATTATAAAATAACTTAAATTTTATATTTTATTTTTATTTTTTCATTTTGAATATAATTTTAAAATATATTTTTTTATACAATTTTTTTAAAGAGCTGAAATCAAGTTCAAATTCTAACAAAAATAAGTGAAACAAATATTTCATAATCCTTATAACTAAACCGTCGTAAGAGCTACAAAGTTCTTACATCCTATATATTTAATCTTCAATTAAAAAAATTACTTTCATTTGAAAAGGAAAATAAAATTTATATTAATTTTAGTGGGTAAGGATACTTTTGAGAGATAGTGTTGGCTGCAACTTTGACTATGAAACCCACCTATCGTACCATCTTAAATTTTGCATTTATAATAATTATTATTAGTTTTCAATTCTAACTACTATTAATTAATATAGAATGGATAAAATAATTATTAATTATGGAGATGTGTTAATAATTGATAATAAATTAATGATGCTTGAAAATTTTATTATTTTTAAATTTTAATAAAAATATATTCATATAAATTTGAAAAATGTGGTTCAATAAATTATATAATTATTTATATCGACTTTTTAAAATTATATTTATATAAAAAATAATAATAATAATAATAATAATAATAATAATAATAATAATAATAATAATAATAATTTTAAAAAATATTTAACTTATTACTTGACTTTCTAATATTACTCTGATCTCAAATACATATAACTCAATAAATTAATTAATATATATATATATATATATACACACACTGTTTTGAACGTTGTTCTTATATTACCATGTATAATTTCTTAGCAGTGATAAATTTTTTATCCTATATTACTCTGATATATAAATTGATTTAACCATTACACTACTTAACCATTACCTTGTAAATTTTAATTTAAATATAATGGAGGCCGAGGTCAATCGGAAACGGAGCACATTTTACACGTCTTTGGTGGTTGACGACAATACTAAATTTCATTTAAAAAAAAAAAACGTTCCGTGTGTTTACGACGCGTGTTGAAGTTGTTACGCCGATGACGTGCAAAGTTGGTGAATGTACTTTGTCTACATAACAAGACACAAAATGGCCGTCTTTGCAAACTCACATTTCTGAACGAAACGCCCAACGCAAAGAAATGAAGCAGCAAACAGTTTGTGTGACGGGAGCAGGAGGATTCATTGCCTCCTGGCTTGTCAAGAAATTGTTGAGGAAAGGCTATACTGTTAAAGGAGCCGTCCGTAATCCTGGTTAGCATAAGTCTAATTGCATCCTTAATTTATATGCTCCATCTTCGTAGTCATTCCGTAATAAACAATTTTGTTCATATTTTATTGGATTTGACAAGTACAGGTGATGGTAAGTATGAACATCTCAAAGGGTTGGAAGGAGCGAAAGAGAGTTTTCACCTTGTCAAGGCCGATATTCTCGAATACCAAAGCCTGATAGAAGTTATTAGAGGCTGCGATGGTGTCTTCCACATGGCCTGCCTTCTCACAGATGATCCTGTAAGTGTCTTTTTATCTCAATCCCCAAGTCAAACAACTTGTAAAACTCTCTTTAATGGTAATGGCGGTGGTGATGCAGGAACAAGTGATAGAGCCGGCAGTCAAAGGAACGGCTAATGTGTTAGATGCCTGTGCAGAATGTGGAGTAAAGCGCGTAGTATTGACGTCTTCAATCGGTGCAATTTACATGGATCCAAACAGAGATCCCCACCTTGTCGTGGATGAAGATTGCTGGAGTGATTTGGATTATTGCGCTCAAACAAAAGTAAGACGTACTTCTGCAAAAAACTGAATTAGAATTTAGAATTGATATGAATAAATGGGGTAACATAACAAAGATGAGAATGGTGCAGAACTGGTACTGCTATGCGAAAACAGTGGCGGAGAAAGCTGCATGGAAGCGAGCGGAGGAGAGGAATTTGGATATGGTGGTGGTGAATCCATGTTTGGTTTTGGGTCCTTTGTTGCACTCCTCCATCAACGCCAGCACTGCTCATATCATGAAATACTTGACTGGTACATTCTTCTTCCAATGCTTTGTACATTTTTAAAATTATATATTAAAAGTGAAGGTGTTATATACGGTGTGCACTGTGCAGGATCTGCTAAAACATATGCGAATTTAACTCAAGCATATGTGGACGTAAGAGATGTGGCAGAAGCTCACATATTAGTCTACGAAACAACTTCTGCCCGTGGGCGATATCTGTGTGCGGAAAGCAGCATGCACAGAGCTCAACTGGTGGAAAAGTTGTCCGACATGTTTCCACAATACCCAACTCCCACAAAGTCCGTAAAATTCCATGAATCACGTTTTAACAGACTTATGTATGATTGTGTTTTGCCAGTTAAAAAATATTTATCACATTTCTATTTATCCTTGTAGGTGTTCAGACGAGAAAAATCCCAAGAAAGAGCCCTTTAAATTCTCTGCGCAGAAGCTTAGGGATGTGGGCCTTTCGTTTACGCCGATAGACAAGTGCCTGTGTGACACTGTAGTGAGCTTACAGGACAAGGGCTTTCTTCCTTCACATTCACCACCGCTGCTCAAAACATAACGTAACCCTTTTTAAGTATATGGTGAAAGAAAGTGATGTCAAATTGTTTCTTGTTTCAGCTGTGCCCAATTGAAATTGAGGCTTAACCAGCAGATTTTGCAATGTTGGAAAGTATTTGTTGAATGGATGCCGATGTATGTATTGAAAACATTAATAATAACAAGAAAATTGATCGATTGAATCATAACTAAACAAGTGGGTATGTTGGTAGTTTGGTTAGGGTTGGCCTTCAAACGAATTGAATGGCCTAACTTCAGCTGACTTGTGTACAAGGAGACTAGAGTTGGTGGAGGGTGGGGTGTACCAACGGCACCGCCTTTCAGTCTAAGTAATATTGAAAATAAGCCACAAAATCAACCGCACTAAGATTTCCACCCTGCATTTTTGCAATTCAATTTCAACATAACATTGTTAAACTTAAACTCGTCTTCTTTCAATGTTTAACACGCTTAGTGCCAATATTTATTTATTTATTTTGAAAAGAAGGAATGGTATACTGTGACATGTAGACCCCATAGGATATGACAGGAATCGCATATTTACGCTGACGATACACACATTATTTCTCAAAATGATCATCCACACAATTTTTTCACAAATGTTCCATTTTTTCAATTCTGAACCTTCTCCTTAGTGGAAGGACTTACTCTCAACAACTCTCTCCACAATGAGAATTTGGTTCGAGAAAAATCATCTTCGAACTCAAATGCTTGAATAGCACGGCAAAACAAACAAAATGTTGACTTGTAAGGCGCCAACATATAAGTAGCTTCTTTGCTCGGCAACCCCACCAAAGGTAGATTTATATTTTGGTGGAATCTATTTTATAAATTTTACACTCTAGTAACTTTTATTTAATTCCATGGGCATGACTATTTAGTTTAATAAGGGAGAGAAGTTAATAGTCATGTATTTTAATTTTGTTTATATATGGAGTTTAATTTGTGTCATGTTAACATTTAAAATTGATGTTGATGGATAGTTTAATAAGTCTATTTTTTCAGTTTATGATGTTTCTATACGGATTCAATATTTCAATTTCCATGTAAAAGGTCCTTATGGGGCCATTTTAGAGGTCCAACCGACTCCTAGGCATGGCATGGCAAAAAAAATCAATTGGAGGCCAATAGTGAGGCATACACTCCCCAAAAAATTAAATGATCACACTAAAAGTGGGGAGTTTAAACTCTCATTAATAGTGCACAATCGGTGGTATGTAGACACTTGGCTCAAGGTGACAGAGCATTTATGTCTCAATATCTTGTGTTTATGACCCACCACCTCACATTCATTTCACCGATGCTTGGGTATTTCGCCTCGAATTTTTAGCATGTTCATCCCCATTTGCATCCATTACATGAGTAGGGACAAGGAGATGGAGGGTTGTGGAGATGAATGTCGCTCAGAGTAGCAATAGTAGCATGAGTGCTTACATTCGTTTTCCATTGCTACTTATAAGTGAGGTTTTTTACACCTCACTAAGGCTATGAGCTATTTCATTTATAAAATGTTAATGGCTTCGAATGTCTATAAAAAAATAGAAATTTTGTTTGCTCATTCTATCCATTAAGACTAGTCATTATGTGAATTGTTCGACATCATTTGTGAATCACATGGATAATTTACAAAATTTATGTGTGGGTGAAGCCCAAGACCTACTAGAGTGGAAGATTTTGCAGGGTGTGAGTGCCATTAGTGAAATATTTACCTAAGAACCATATGGCCCACAATTTTAGTGAGGTGTAAAAAAACCACACATGTAAACCTCCATCTCATATTCCTAGTCATCGAAATTAGTTGTAAATTTAGTGATGAATCACTACAAAAAATAGGGTTAAGAGGGTTAAGATTATAGGCATGCAATTTTTTTTGTGGGCTTGTCAAATGCGTCGGTGAGAACATTTTAATGTTGCTAGAAAGAGCATTCAAATTCACCCTTTGGATAAAGGATTCTGTAAAGAATATTCACTATAAAAGGGTGACTTTGAATGTTCTTGATAGTGAACTGACGGTAGCCATCTCTATTTATGTTGGCATTTTAAAACATGGTTAAACCTTGGATTTTGTCTAGTTATCACTACTTACATGTGAGTTTTTTTAAACCTCACCAACCCTATGAGGCAATGGTCACATGGCTTGGAATGTTTATTTATAAAGCAGTCAACCCCTCTTAGCCTACAAGGAATATATTTTTTTAGTTTTCTAGGTCTTTTTCATTTTGATTTATGCAAAATGGCTTACTAGGTGTAGGCAGCAGGATTTTCAAAGACACATTTCAGGAGAGGTTTTTGTTTACCTATCATTGCTTGCAGGTGAGATATTTTAAACCTTGCTAAGGTTATGAGCCTTTTTGGTTTAATTTTTTTGAATATGGCTTGTAATGTCATTCAAAATGTTAAAGTTTTGGATTTTGTTCATCGCTAGTTATAGGTGAGGTTTTGTTAAACAGGAAGGGTTTTTTAGTATTTTCTATGTGTGAATCATTTAGAATTAGTAATTGTTAGATTGTGAATGCTACGGTGAATGGTTTCTTATTGGTTATAAGAAGCAATGAAAGTCACCCTAATAGAGGAGTTTGTAAAGAAAATCTACTACCATGGGGTGACTTTCAATGTTTTTGATACTGTATGATAACCATCATCACTTCCATCAACAAACAAACTTCACTTGTAAATAGTGATGGAAAATGAGTGTAAGCATTCATATTGTTGTTGCTAATTTTACCGATGTATCATCCCCTCAACCTTCCATATCCTCTTCCCTACTAAGGGAATGGACGCAAATGGGGATGAACATGCTAGAAGGTCAGGGTGAAATACCCAAGCATCGACAAAATGAATGGGAGGTGATGGGTCATAAATTCAACATCGTGAGACATAAATGCTATGCCACCTAGAATAGGATGGCGAGACATTTAACAATGAAGTAATATATAAAAGAGGGTTAAGGTTGCCATTGAAGTTTGTAAAACATAACTACTCATTCTAAATGATTCACCAACAAATACACTATATATAACACATCTTAATTGATAGACTAACCAAATAAAATTACTATTTTTTTGACAAATATTCAAAGGGCCATATTAACTAATTTTTTTTACTGATTAGTTGATTGTTTTAGTTTTGAAGTTATTTATTTTAGTTGGAGAACTATGAAAAATAGTGTAAGAATGACATATGCATGATTGTAATTGTTACAAACCTGCAAATGAAATTGAAATAAAAGACTGAAATACGTTATATTATGTTCTTTTTTTATATTATATGTTAGTGTTCAAAGGTGTTTGTTTGTGAGCCTTACACATTTTTTAAATCATACTAGACTGTGTTATTTAATTTTATATTATGTGTTATTATTCATAAGTTGGGAATATGATTTTGTTTTTTCTCTGGTGAGCCTTACGTATGCTTTTTTCCAAACATGTAGGGATTTGTATTGCAATAGTAATAAATTTTGAAAGAGATTCAAATAGAAGATAAAAGGGATGTATAGTTGAGTAGAAGATATTGTATAAAAGTGAAAAGTTATTTTAGAATTTAATACATCCTATTGTAATAACTTGATAGGATTTTAAATTTTGATAGTCAGTGAAAGGACATATTGTAGCTGATAAGTAATATAAATATTATATTTTTGAACCTAATTTTACATTTATCCATGAAAATCTTAAATCTAGATATTAGTAACTGAGATAACGTGTATTAATAATAGTACATTATCTTGTGTACAGGTTAAAGGATTTTTATGAATCTTTATAGAATACTAATGTTAAAGTATTGGGTTCTTTTGTGTGTGTAATAGTTGAAAATATCATATAATTTTAATAAACAAATATGTTCCAGAGTTGGGCCCCATACCCTCAAATACCCTCTCAACTGTTGGACCCTCCTCAACTATTGGATCATCTCCCTTATTGAATGTATTGATATCTATATAATGTCAATAACATATCATCATATTTATCAATTATATGATATGTTCCAATGTTAAACAATATCTTTACATCAAATAACAATGATATGTTAAGATTAGTTGTATAAAATTTTATGAAGATTGATTGGTAAAGATCTCTAGTCACAACAAAGAGGTCACATGTTTAAGTTGTAAGGATATAATATGTTGAAAAACACATTGTGTTTTTCAAAAATTATAAAAAATTTCTAAATATGAATATGAAGGTGTCAAAATTTTATAAGTATAGATATAGATGTATGATCTAAGTGGTAGGATGGTATGTATGTATGTCTATAACATACAAACTATACTAGATAACCACTTCTTAAATTGTAGCCCGATTGATCCCCAATTGTCTTAATAATGTAGTGTTACATATATTCAATATAGAACCATTATCTACCAACAACCATTTGACCATTTTTACTTTTCACTTGAACCTGAGCGAATAATGACATATTTTACTCTTGTGTGTGTTGCGTAGGTAAGTCTTATTTTTCAAAGGTAATAATTTTTTTGATATCCTTGAATGTATTCATAATAGAAGCAAATGATGCAGGCTGTGTTTAAATAGGGAGAGTTGTTTCTCATAGTGCCTAATATAATATGTCTTTATAAACTATTGATCTCTTAGGTAATTCCAAGATAGAAATTTTAGCATGGGTATTTTTTAGTTCAAGTCTATGATGTCATAATGTTTTTATGATTTTTATAGTTTTAAAAGAGAAACATACAAGCAATAAAAGTTATTTGAATGCATTATTACAACATTCAAAACTTAGTAATACATACCACAACTATAGTAATTTACCTAGATTCACACATGTACAATGAATACAGTAAATATAAAGCAACCAAGGGATAAGAGAGAACATATCTTGTTTGATGTTTTATTCTAGAGTATGATGGTGATCAAAGATCATCATAGGACTGTATTAAAAGTCTAGGTTTTATTCGATCTACATTTTGACTATTTTTGTCCATAAGATGCTTGCATCAAATAGGGATAATTGTGTTGATGTAGGATTTTATCTCTAACATAAGTGTCCAGTCCAAGACACACACAAAAATGAACCAAATTTTTACTAGACCTATGTTGTCACATGTATAACAACTTTGTACCTCAAAGTATATATGCATGTGTGCAAGATATAGCCAATGAATAAAATATTAGTCTGTATTCCTTTGACCTCGTGTAACTTGGTAAAAAGGTGTTATCACATGATTCAAACTAACCCTAGTAACCCTGGTTATTGCTAATTGTAACTTACATATCCAATACTCTGAAGAAGGCCTCAAAATCACATGTATGTGGAATTATAAATATGAAACTACATGAACTTTATCTTAGATTAACCCTTGGTGCAAATAATGCAAGACTATTATGACATTTCGAATGCTTTAGATATTCAAATAAGTATTGTAATGTAATTTTACAGCTTGGAATGTAAGATATTTGCTAATTAGAACTTACTTTGATCAAATTGCTAGATGACGTAATAAGACTATAACTTTTGTATAAATAGGGATCTCTTGATTTCAAATAAGGATCTAGTGGTGTGAAAAAAATGACAATATAATGAACAAATGAGACTAAAAAATGGTCACAAAAGTTAGATATATGGAAAATGATAAGTTTGGACACCTGTGTCATGGTTGGACACTTGTATCGATACAATAGTCTAAAATAGACGTAGGAGTCTAGAGGTTAAAATCATATACATATAACAAATAATAGAGATATGGATCCTTAGAAAATATTGGATACATGACAATTTATAGTAGATACAGGCCTAAGGGGTAGATAAATTAAGTGAAATAAGATGGAATCAAAGAGTTCCATACAAGACCGTGCCACCAAACATATAATTCTTTATCAAGAATTATATACATATAAAAGTTATAACAACACACTAAGAAATTATGATTGTACCAAATATGGGTATCTACATTTATCCCCACCCCCTCCTAATCTAGTATTTCATAAAAGAATAAAATTACTGGTTTAAAGGAAAAATAAAATACATATTGTGGTGTGTATAACACACTTTGCCTTTGCTTGAATGCTCTTTGAATATTTTGTTTGAATATTACTTGTAATCAAGAACATACCATAAATTTCATCAAGATTATTTAGCAATTAAGGGCCAAACCATGATTCTCAAGAATCTCTAACTTTATTTCAAAAACAGAATACATCTCCAAGTTGATAGAACATAGGATTCTATCAACTTAGGCAATGCAATAAAGATCGATCCTTGTAGTAACATAGGATGAATTGAATGCAAAAGAGACATGTTTCACACAAACAAGATTATTTAATTTTAAAGTAGCTAGATGGTACTTATATTACAACATTGTAATAAAATAGATATAACATAAAAGCACTAAAGTGTAATAGAGAAGTGAATTAAGGAGTTACATTGAATAGTGATGTTTTTACCAACATAATAAAGAGTTAAATTGGAGTAAATAGTATGGTGGTATAGAATATATAAATTTGTAAAACTTATAATTGATTGTTATTATTATATTTATAATATAAATAAAGAGAATATATAGTAAGAATTAGTGTGTACTATATACTAATTACTATGAATGTGCACACCTACTTATTTTATTTATAAATACATAAGATAATTGATTCTAGATAATACTAGCATCTATGGCACATTAGTTTTAACTGAAGTTAACTTAAACAATATATAATATATGTATCTGCAACTCTATATTTTATTTTAATAAGAAATATGGCATCATCTTTGAATAACTAAAGAGTCTACCAACACATTTCACAGTAAATCGTCACATTGATGTTCTCCCTAAAGCCCCTCTTCCAAACTATCCATTGTATTATAGGTCTATTTGGGAGAATGATAAGTTTTGACAGTAAATACAAGAGCTTCTTAATCAAGGCAAGATCATGCCTAGATTTTCTCATTTTGGAATCCTAATAGTCCTTTCCCATGTTATAGGTACAATCACTGAGAGGAGGGAGGGGTGAATTAGTGGTGATAAAAAGTCCAATTCAATTTCCAAACCCTTCAAACACTTGATCATTCAACACACCCATTTATGAAAAATACAAGATGTTTATAACAATGAATAATGAAGATAATGTAAGATCACACACACAACACAAGATCTATGTGGGAAATCCTCTTGGGGAATAAAACCCACTCTCAATCCTATAAACACATAAACTATTTATCCTATAAGATGATCACAAACATGAGACTGGTCAAGTCCTTATGACTATAATTTAGTGAAACACATGTTTCATAAGGAACACATACCCCTAGGATGATTAAGTCCCTCTAACCACCTATTGGTCAAGTCCTTTTGACATAATTTAGTGAAACACATGTTTCACAAGAAACACCTGCCCTTAAGATGATTAAGTCCTTCTGACCACCTGTTGGTCAAGTCCTTCTAACCTAGATGTTGAGCACCCTCTCAAAACCTATGAAATGAAAATCTCATAATCACTTATTATCTACCAATATGATGGAGATACAATTTATATCATCCCCCTTCACTTCTTCACATAGCCACAAACATCCAAAGCCACCTTTTAGATCACTCTACACTTCTCAACAATAACTCTGTCACATCCTCAAAAACATGACTAAATGGTTATACACATAGTAAATTTTTTAATATACCTCTAAACTTAACCATAAAGCTTACATAGACATCATCTATCCTTCACTCACACTCAAGGCATACAAAACATCCTTTTGGATCACTCTGGTTCTCTTCGCTCATCCTCAATCTTCAAACCTGTAAGAGCACTATCCTTGACATTATAAATATTAACTATAGGTAATACAAAAAATCATCAAATTACTCTACTCTATAACACATCCACTGGGCACATACCCTTTCTTCACTCCGTAACTCTCACACACACCTCTTCTCTTAGGTTTCTCACATCTATTCAACACGCCTAGAAACCATCACATTTGGTTTCACATTTTATATAGAATTCATGATTATTATGATAACAACCTTTCTTTTCAGAAAAAACACATGAATTCACCCTTAAGGCATCTAACATGGGTCACCGTTAAGCACAACTCTCTTTCAAATAGGCATAAGTTACCTTTTAGGTCCTATGAAGACCCATTCACCTATTTGACACTTCTTTGAGAAAACTAAGAACATAGGAACCCTTTCAAATACATATACCCATGAAACACAATGTATAGGTACTCCTTAAGTTATAATAACCAACAAAACACCCTTATGCTAAATCTCAATTTGCTCAAACAATATTCTATGCACAGAGACATCATGAACGAACACACAATCACCTTTTAAGCATTTGATCATACTAAATATGATTGATAAAACCTTAATAATCCATAAAAATGATCCTCATGGAGTATAAAATACTCTATTATATTTATCTCATCTCAAAACATCAAAATATCATCAAGAACAACTCAATTACCCTTATCGGGTTATTTGTAGAGCATGAATGAACACATAGCCAATTTTTTAAGTATTTGTTCATACTAAATATGGATTTTTCAAACCTAAAAAATACATAAAAATCATCCTTAGGGAGTTTAAAAAACTCTTCAATATATTTTTCTCCTTGAAACATCTAAATTATATAAAAAATAGATTAAATATCCTTCTTGGGTCACTTACAAAACATGGTCAAACACAGTCAACTTTGGATCTCAAGTTATACAACTTTATAAATATTAAAAAATTATAAATAGGTTCCATAGATATACCATGAAGTCATATAAATTTTTTAATTTGACACCATGGTCAAATTTTTCATATAATAAAAGTTATAGCACAAAAACTACAAACTCGTCTTCCCTTGCAAATTTGAATATTTGAATTACAATAGTCATTGAGCAACTATTAAATTTTGAAAACTTTTCCATCATGTCATGTCCTTACATATTTGATTAAACACACACCACTGATATATTTGATAGTAGCTTAGTCCTTATCTTTGCTCATTTGTTAGACATCGAACATGTTGGCCTCATCTTGTGCACCCTTGCAATATTGACCGAAAGTGCATCATCAATCTCTTTGGATTAACTCGGTATTTATCTTTTAGTGCTCACCATTTATATAAGATCTGATATCCCATGATTTTTCCACTTTGAATTTATATGTGCCTTATACACATTTGACTCTTTGACTTTAACTCACACCATCGATCTTTTGACAGTACGAACGCCCATGAACTATTGATCTTCTGTCCAAGGTCCGAGAATGTGACACATGTCACTAGTGTGTTAATTATTTGACACATTGAATTCTATATGCACTATTGGAATAAGATATATGAATTAATGTGTACCATTAGATATTTTAGACCAATGACCTCTGACTTTAACATGATTAAACTTGACGGTCTCTGGACCGACACAGTCTACAAGTGCAACTTTGAAGATTTATATCTCAAGTTAGAAAACACTTCAAGAGTCCAAATTTTTAGGTGAACTTATTGGAAATATATATAATATATCCATGAACTCATTTAACCTTATTTTAATTTTTAAGTACCATAAATAAATGCTCAAACTTACTGGTTCATCCATATCTACATGACATGTAGTGACGGTCTGGCTAAGTATGGGAACATAGTAAATTTTGTCTGAGAAGCCAAATTTTACCCTTAATAACTTTTATTATTCATAATCGCATGGCATAAATTTTAAACCATAGTAACTTGGGACTAATATGATCACACTCACATGACCAACTCCCCTTGAATCATCCATACATGATAATGATGATGTCATCAAACTGCCTACTTAGATTTTTCTATCGCAGAACCAACTATGCTAAGGTGAACATAATGAAGCACTGAATGAATACCATGAACTTAAACAATCTCTCCAATCATATTTTACCTATGATAAGACTGCTCACACATGATCAATACTTCATAAACATCCCTAATCATGCCAAAACTGAAGATCAACCAAGCCTACTTCAAGCATACTAGGAAAAGCACACTACACACTTTGTCATTGACATTTACACTATCAAGACACTTCATCCACTCAAATGGACACCTTCCATGAGATCATTGAAAAATATCCAAGAATATCCACCTTTGTCATTGATGTCAACACCCATCATATAACTCACCTTCCTTATATCTATTCAAGCACTCTCACAATAAGAACCCTCTCCCCCTTTTACACAATGAAAAAGTGGGCACAAACTGATCCTAAGGATTTGAAAAAAATATAAATAGGAGATTACCACATTATAAATATGATATAAACTCCCCCTTACCTTGAGCCTACCTCTTCTTGCCTTGACAACTTCCTCTTGCTACATGCCAACACTCTTTTCAACCAAGCACTGCAACCAATGAAGAAAGAAAACAAAAAAGCACTAAAATATGATAGAACTTACCAATAAACATTTTAGAGGGACTCCCCCTAAGATATATGAGCCATTTCACCTCTTGAGAATATTCAGATCTTCACACACCATGAAGAACCACCACATAGGCTTACTAGCCTTCTCTCTCAAGCCACCTCAGGGACCACTAACAAAAATTCACGCCACTCACCAAATAGAAAAACATGCTCTAAACCAGCTTGAGAAAAATATTTGAAACACTCATTCATTTATATTTTGGAGAAACTGATCAAAAATCACTCTTCTTCACACTAAACCTTCCTAGACTCCTTATAGCCCTACTTGAAACTTGTAAAGCCCACAAATTTCAGTAGACATGCTTTCAAGACTTGAAACTTCATATATGGATAAATATAATATTACCACTTAAGCAAAAAAATTTAAATAACTTAAATACTCCTCTGAAACATACTTCCTTCACAAATTTACTAGCTAATTAGGCCTCCATTTTGACAAAAAAATTGAATAATTTAAAAAACACAAACCTTCACATATCTATGAAGCATGATTTGACAACCCATTTGTCCCATTAAATATATTAATTTTCCTTAGACCTCAAATCATAAGTAAAACCATTTTTATAGCATAGACCAAAAATCTAGAATCTCAAACAAATAAGGTCAACAAACCTCCTTTTATTCAACACCCACCTCTGAAACTTCTTGCACACTTGGAGACAACCATCACACACTTATGGACCAAGATTTAATCCTTCACACCTTTGGGAACCTTGAATTCATATACCATAAATTTGATCTACAACAAGAAATATAAACTCAAGAGCACACAAAAACCTCCAAAAGGCACAAACAAGATCATCAAGACACAAAACCACCTAGAACACATCATAAAGAAGTGCACAGATCTTTCTGAGCACCAAATTCTTCTTGACATTCCATCAATCTCATTATGCCACCTAAAAAACACCCATTCTAATCTTGTAAACACTGCATACACAATAAAAACACCTTATGACATCACTTTGACCTCATCAAAGCACTTCTCCCATCTTGACACACCAACTCCAACTGAAAACACTCATCTCTTGCCATCTAGGACCTTATAAATAACACCACAAAAACACTTTCTTCTCCACTAAAAAAATTCTCTTAAGAATCATAAAAAGAGACGCCCTACTTCACATGGTTCCTTAGAATAATGTGATACTAGGATTTTTACTCAACTCCTCATATTCCTTCTCCCCCTTGGTCATATTATATTGATAGTTATTCTTCTTCTTCTTCTTCTTCTTCTTCTTCTTCTTCTCTTTCTTCTTGACTGAAACAACTTGCTTGGCATCCATCTCTTCTTTGGATTCCTTAACAATGCATGGTGAAAACACAGGTTCTTGGTATGTCTCTTCAACTACCACCTTCTCCTCTTTAAAAGCAGACAACAAGAACTCTTGGAAATCATGAAACTCCTTACCTGAAAATTCTTCAACTCCAACAAATAAACCATCATATTGAGATCCTTCTTTCAAATTCTCCTTGGCCTTAAATGGTATAACTAACTTGATTCTTGGATCATCATCCTTCTTCTCCATTTGGATTGATATCAAGCTTCCTTGGCACTCTTGAGACACCTCCAAAAATGATTCCTTTTCTACAATATTAGAATTTTGATCCTTGAACTCAATAGGGCTATCCTTCACTACCTTAGGTCTCCACATCATGTTTTGAATTTTTATATGCTTTCTAAGAGTCTCTCCCTTATTCAGATGACTTAACGGCTTATCAAATTTATTAGGACAAAGTCTAGTAATATGACCTTTTTTATCACAAATGAAACAAATAACATCATTTGTACCTTTTGATAGATTTGAACTATGATCAATCTGTGGCCAAAAACTTCTTATATCATAGCTCCATGAATGTCCATACTTGACTGAATTCCTTCTACAGTCCTTAGATCTATGACCATACTTATTACATATATAAAAATTACCATGGAATAAACTAGCATATATTGAAGTATTTGGTTATCTAATAGACCTTCTTGCATTACTTTCAAAGGTTTCATTCTTCTTAGCTTTCTCAGGCTTTACATGTTCCTTTTCTAGCTTGTCCAACATATCTATGAGTTATTCATGATCTACTCTCAAGGAATCAATTTTATCTTCAACTCATCATGCTCACCTAGCATTGAACTCACCTTGGCATTGGCTTCTTCTAATTGAGTCTTGAGATATCTTCACTCTTCTTTTCTTTATTTTAGGCTACCATTTGAAACCTCCAATTGACCTTTGAGATCTTTGATGGCCTCCTTATCCTTCATGGCTTATTTAGCCATGTCATCCTTCAATATACATGTTTTATCTTCAAGAGACTTGATCATCTCTTGAGACTTCTTCTCATCTCTCTTGGTCTTGCCTAACAAACTTCCTTGAAGAGAACTGACTAGTGCTTCAAGACCTTTGATCACATACCTCATCTTGTGATTCTTCTTTATGAGCTTAGTTCCTAGATCCACTTCTTCTTCCTTACTCTCATTGAACACTTATTCATCATACATGATGTCTTTTTATTCTGAACAACTTTCTTCTTTTGAACTCAAACTTGCCTTGGCATCTTCTAACTGAACCTTGAGATCATTGATAACTTTCTCATCCTCTTTGGCATCTTTATTAAGAATACATATTTGCTCTTGAAGTGCCTTTATCACAACCTTCCACTATTGATTCTCTTTTTTCAACTGCTTAGCCATCTTGTGCAACTTAGAATCTCTTTCAAGCTATTAAGATTCCTCTAAATGACCCAACTTTGATACCAATTTTTAGAGGTACAATCACTAAAAGGGGGTTGAATTAGTAGTGATAAATTATCCAATTTAATTTCCAAACCCTTAAAACACTTAAACATTCAGTACACCCATTTATGAAGCATATAAGATGTTTATAACAATGAATAATGAAGATAATTAAATATCACACACACAACACACAAGATATATGTGGGAACCCCTCTTGGGGAATAAAACCCGCTCTCAATCTTGCATACACATGGACTACTTGCCTTATAAGATGATCATAAACATGAGACTGGTCAAGTCCTTCTGACCAAAATTTAGTGAAACACCTGTTTCACATGGAAAACCTACCTTTAAGATGATCAAGTCCTTCTAACCACCTATTGGTCAAGTCTTTTGGACCTATTTTAGTGAAACACCTATTTTACAAGGAACACTTACCCCTAAGATGATCAAGTCCTTTTAACCACCTATTGATTAAGTCATTCTAACCTAGATATTGAGAACCACCCACACCCCCCACCCAACACCTATGAAATGAATGTCTCATGATTATTGATTGCCTACTAATCTAATGGAGATACAATGTATATCAGCCCCCTTCACTTCTTCACATAGCCACAAACATCCAAAGCCACATTTTGGATCACTCTACACTTTTCAGCAACAACTCTATCACAACCTCAACTACATGACCAAATAGTCATACACACAATCCAAATTGTAATCTACCTCTCAAATCAACCACCAATATTACACAGACATCATCTATCCTTTGCTTACACCTAAGGCATCTAAAACATCCTTTTGGATCACTCTAGACCTCTTCGCTCATCCTCAATCTTCAAACATGCAAGAGCAATATCCTTGACATTATAAATATGACCTAAAGTTCATACACACATTCATCAACCTTATCTAAACCCAACCATTAGTAAAAAACCCTTTCTTCACTCCATAACTCTCACACACACCTCTTCTCTTAGGTCTCTCACATCTATTCAACAAGCATAGAAACCATCACATTTAGTTTCACCTTTTATAGAGCCTTCATGATTATTATGATTAAGACCTTAATTTTTGGTTACAATACATGAATTCACCCTTAATGCATCTAACATGGGTCACCTTTAATCATAACCCTCTTTCAAATGGGCCTAAGTCACCTTTTAGGTCCTATGAAGCCCCATTCACCTCTTTGACACTTATTCGAGCAAACTAAGAACACAAGAACCATTTAAAATACATATACCCATGCCACATAATCTATATGTCTTATTTAAGTGATAACAACCATCACATCACCCTTCTACTAAATCTCAATTCACTCAAACAACATTTTATGCACATAGCCATCATGAACAAACACATAGTCACTTTTTAAGCCTTTGAGCATACTAAATATGATTTATCAAACCTTCATAATCCATATAGATGGTCCTCATGGAGTCTAAAAAACTCTTTTATATTTATCTCATCTTTAAATGTCTAAATACCATCAATAACAATTTAATTAGCCTTCTCGGGTTACTTGTAGAGCATGAATGAACACATAGTCAATATGTTAAGTATTTTTTCATACTAAATATGGATTGGTAAAACCTAAAATATCCATATAGATCATCCTAAAGTAGTTTAAAATACTCTTCAATATATTTTTCACCTTGAAACATCCAAATGCTATCAAGAACAACTCAAATATCCTTCTCGGGTGACTTATAGAACATGGTCAAACATGCAGTCAATTTTAAGCTCAAGATATGAAATTTTACAAATATGACAACCTATTAAATAGGTTATATGGATGTACCATGAATTCATATATAAATTTTCATTTTACACCATGGTCAAATTTTTCATATAACAAAAGTTACAACATAAAAACTATAAGTTAGTTTCCCCTCACAAATTCAAATCTTTGAATTCCATTGGTCATTAAGCAATTGTTAAACTTTGAACACTTTTACATCATATCATGTCCTTGAATATTTGATTAAACATGAATTTTTGATCTCTTTAAAATTATCTCTATCTTTAACTTTACTAATCTATTAAACATCGAACATGTTGCCCTCATCTCATGCACCCTTGCAATATAGACCGAATGTGCATCATCGATCTCTATAGATTAACTAGGTCTTTATCTTGCATCGTTCACTATTGATCTAGGCTAAGATATCCCATGATTATGATACTTGGTATCTCTACATGCCTTATACACATTTGAATCTTTTAATTCAAGTCGCATCATCGATCTTTGGACTGTACAAATGCCCACAAAACATGGATCTTCTATCCAAGCTCAAAAAATGTGACACATGTCACTAGTGCTTTAATTATTTGACATACTAAATTTTACATGCATCATTGGATCAAGATATAAGAATTAATGCACACTATTGGATCTCTTAGACCAATGACCTCAGACTTCAACATGATTAAACTTGATGGTCTTTAGCTTGACACAGTCTATAAGTGCAACTTTGAAGATTTATATCTCGAGCTAGAAAACACTTCAAGAGTCTAAAGTCTTAGGGGACATTATTAGCACTATAAAAATATCTATATAAACTCCTTTGACCTCATTTGACTTTATAAGTACCAAAAATAAATTCTCAAACTTGTTGGTTCATCCATATCTACATGACCTATAGTGATGGTTTGGCTAAGTATGGGAGCATAGTAAATTTTATCTCAGGAGCCAAATTTTCCCCTTAATAAATTTTACTACGCTCAATTGCATGACTTAAATTTTGAACCATAGTAACTTGGGACTAATGTGATCACACCCATATGACCAACTGCCCTAAGTCATCTATACATGGCAATGGTGACATCAACAATTTGCCTACCCAAATTTTTTTGTCACAGAACCAACTATGACAAAATGAACATAATGGAGAACTGGATGAGTACGATGCACTGCCACAAGCTCTTAAATCACCCTTGACCTCTAATAGGATCCCTCACACATGCTCATTACTTTAGACCCATCCATAATCATGCCAAAATTGAAGAGCAACCAAGCTTACTTTAAGCATACTAGGACAAACACACTGCACACTTTGTCATTGACATTTAGACTATCAAGACACTTCATCCACTCACTTGGACACCTTCCATGACATCACTAAAAACTCTCCAATAACCCAAATAAATATTATAATTGGATATTGTGCATCAACTATCATGTGTTGAATAATATTATAGTTAAGAATCGATACCTAATATCAGTCATTTACAACCTCTTGGACTAGCTATGAGGTAAAAAATACTTCACCGAGATTGACTTGTAGTCAAGTTATCGTCAATTTCTAGTCCACCCTAAAGATGTTTGGAATAGTTAACACTAGGGAATGGTTATATGAGTGGTTGGTTATTCCTTTTTACTTGATCGATGTACCATCAACATTTATGTGCTTGATGCATAATATGCTCAGGCCTTCCTCAACTCCTTCATCATCATCTACTTGGATGAAATTATCATCTTCACCAAGACCTAGGATGAGCATCTAGATCACATCTTGCATGTCTTAGACACCTTATAAAAACATAAGTAATAAGCTAACTTATCAATTTGTACATTTTTCACTTCATGGAATCAATACCTAAGATACAAAAATTTAATACTTAATACACACACTTAGTAGATAAGGTCTACAATGTGATTTTTATTTCAAATTTCAAATAAACATTACAAGTTTATGCAACTAGTAGCTCCCATACATAATGAGACATGATCATAAAACTATCCCATCTAAACTCTATGATAGTAAGAGGAAGGTATGTTACTCAAGTTGTGGAACAAATGATTATAAGGGATAACATAATAATTTGGGTTAATCCTTGATTAACTACTTGCAATGTTACTGAATTGAGGAGTTTTTTTTAATTTTCTAACTTCTATTGCAGGTTTGTTCTTGGTTTCTCACACATTACATTTTCTCCTAGTCAAATAATACATGCCAATGCAACATTAAAATGGAATTATGCACATCAATTTTGAATTGAAAATGACTAATAAATCAATACAATAGAAGTAATACAAACAGAATATTTATGATAAAATTGAACATGATAAATTTCACACACTTAATTTTACATAGTGCATAAGATTTCAATTAGGAAACACTTACAAAAAAAATTAAGCAGAACAACCTCCTTTACTATTGTATTAACTTGATTGTCTTGCAATACAATAATGTATTCTCAGCACTGCCCTACCCATAATACATGTGTGAGTATATATAGGTACATCAATAGGTAACTACCTAAGTAGTCTTATTATAGCATGGGTACCAAAATCATGGGCCACGAATGTAACTCATAATGGTTCCCCATAAAACTATGGGTCATAACACATCTCATATTATTAGTATAGGTAAAAATATCTAAAAGATCACTAAAGTGTGAATTTGTTTAGAAAACAAAATTGGGGGATCCCACCCCTAAATTTCCTAGCTGAGGTAATGCCCTAGATCCCAATTGCCGTGCCTAGATATATAATAACTAAATGGTATAATACATGTAAATTATAATACAAATATCCAACACTTATGTGATTTTAAATAACTCAAGGAGCACCTCTGTACAACAACTATTTTAACAATGCTTGACATTATCCACTTCTTTAAGATTCTCATCAATGTATTTAATAATGCATTTAGTGTAGTTCTCACATGGTTAAGTTGCCACCTTTATATATCAAAATTACAATAAACTATTATGGTCTTTTATAAAGACATCACACCTCAAAAAGGTGGATGTTAAAAAAAATCATACCTCAATTTTTAATAATTTTATAAAAGAAATTGGTTTGAAATTAATTTATTTACATTAATACAACCTTTTAATAAGCAATTAAGTTAATAACTAAAACTTCATAACCATACAAAAATTATAATTTTACTTAAAATAAATAAATAATATGTTTGATTTATATTCTTTTTTTTAAAAAAATCTACCCAAAATTTCTCTTTGTAAATTCACTATTGGGTTCTTAGGACTATTACAATTTTAATCTTTCACTAGATCCAAAACTATTAAAGAAAGAAGAGAGAATTGGGATGTTGATGTTGTGGTTTGAAGCTTATAATTTCTCTTAGAAAAACCCTGAGAGTCAATATCTATTTGCAACCTCAATACATTAGATTTCCTTCAATCTTCTACACTCTAAAGTCGCATATGCTTTTCCTCATTGGATTATTTAAAGAAATTAAATATAAAGACAACATAGAGTTATTTTCACTATATCTCTCCTTTTAAAAAAGGCCTTTGTATCGATGCACTTGTTACCCACCCTAGATTGTAATGATATCAACTTTAGGAGACACTCTAATATACATCACATTAAATCATTAAAAAATCTAAAATATATAAAATGAAATAAAAGACAAATGAAGTATTTGTAAATCATACAAAAATGTAATATACATAAAATATAATGTTTAAACTAAAAAATCATTTAATACTCATCAAAATGTGCCATACACATAACAGATAATGTCAAATAATTAATCATTTAAAATTCATAGAATTAAATAATTAATCATTTCATATTCATAGATTAAATTTATGATAAGTAATGACATTATTTATTCTCTAGGAATTTTAATTTCCTTCCTTAGATTTTTGTTTGGAAAGTTATCTTCTATTTTTCAGCTTTTCATAGCGATCATATGTAAATGGTAGTAATATTCTTAGTCCTTCCAATTACTATACATGACATATAACCACAAATATTAACCATGTTCTTTCTTTTTGACCTATATCAATTGTGGCTTTTGAAAGAGTCAAACCTTGTGATTTGTGTAATGTTAATTCTGAAGATAACCATTGAGGTAGTTATTTGTGTGGCCCCTTTGTATTGGTGTAATTAGAATTATATGTGGATTTTCATCTTCAAATCACATTTTCGAGTAATTGTCAAACTCATATATAAAATATGTCAGTGGCTTTGGTGTGGTGCTTTCAGGTTTGTAAATTATACTTTAAATATACCCTAGAGCTCTATTTACAAGACCAATTTCTATCTAAATATTACAAGTTAACATGACCCTTGTATCCTTATAAATTAGTAACTCCACATCAAGTTCCTCATTTTGACCTCCTACTAGTGCACTGACACTATTTACCTTAGTCACAATGTTGTGTACAATAGGTTGTTTCAAAGAATGATTTTTGTTGTTGTTGTGGTTATGCATATTATCATTTGTGGTGAAAAAATGAATACTATTGTCAAATTATTCACTAGTGGATCTATCTATTCCAATATTAGTTCTTGTATGTCAATGACTTCCAATAATCAATTGTTGGATTTGTATCCCTCAAACTTGTGGGAATTTAATGAAACCTTTATTGATCCTCACTTTTTCCTTCTTGTCTAAATATCTTATCCAAAGTAACAATTATTTTAAATTCTTCCCATAATAGTTTTTCACATTTTTTACTATCATATGGTGGCCTATCACTAATAAGATGCAATTATCTTAAATTTATAACCAAAATCATAGATATACCTCTAAAAGTCATATCTGCATTCTCATAAAATGCCTGAGAAGTTGAGAGTCTAGGTGGTGTATCAAAGTTTATCCAATGAAGATCATTTCATCAGCCAATATGTATTTTATGTGATATATCTCTTCTTAGAAAGTTGTAAGTCTTGTTCCTTCTAATTTAACAAAATCCATGATTGGGATTCAAAGTTGTGAATGGATGGTTAAGGCACCAATATTAAATGTTTCAACTCTAGTTAGTGCAAGTAATAGAATCAGATAATGCTATGGGAATGTTGCATCTTGAAGAAATCGATGTATGACACCAATTAGAAATGATTTTCATGTTCTTGTTCTTCCTTGAATTATCATACATAATGGCAAAGTATTTTGACCTTGATGATAATGTGTCATAATTATATTTAGTGATTTTTTTTTAAGAACCTAAGGTTCCATAATTCATGTATGTTTTTATATCATCATCTATGAGAAACCCATTATATTTCATCATGATTATGAAATTTATCACTTTATTTGTGTATTCTTCATCTCAATATTCATTATTCCATGGTGTTTGTCTATCAATATCTATTCTTCCCAACATATCTATTTCAATAACTTCTATAATTTGGCCATGTTTTAGCCTAGATATGATTTCTCACTCATGCTCCATTATGTTTTGTTGAATTAGGGAAACATCCTCATGTTCAAAATCATTATGATTTTCAACATCTTCTAGAATAGTCCTTTGCTCAACATTCCAAGGATTATAATTTAATGACTTCCAATTTGATTTTATTGCATCATCATCAAGTCTAATATATCTTTGTATATCATAAAATGATTTGTAAAGTAATAACTCTGAAAAATAAAAATAAACCCATTTATGTGATTCACGTGCATGGATGGAGGCAAACCTTGGGAATACTCTCATAATAGTTGTGTTACTCTTCACCTCCCATTTATTATCTCTTTTACACTTTGGATTATATGTGCAAGATCCAGCTGCCTTAATAAGTGAAACACTTTCCATGAGAAAGGTTTATTATTTTATCCATTTAAATGAATTCTTTTATATGTTTGTTGTTGTTTTCATCTTCATATTTTTTAGCTACCTATTTGAACTCCTCACACAAAACATTCAAATTGACAAATACTCTACTACTTTCTGCTAACAAAAGATCCAATAACATGTGACATGTTTCTTGTATGCCAATATCTATTTGAATAATTATTTTAGTTACAAGTATTCTATATGATCTTGTTTCTAATTCATTAGGGGTTTCAATGTTTATAAGCCACATCAACAATTGATGATAAGTTTCAGAGCTCTTCTTTACTGTTGTTGCATACATGGAAATGTAATTGAGTACAACATGTTTAGAAAGAACAGGTTGTCAATCTATGTTTGCTTTCTATAGCTATAATATGTTTTGATTCTGTGTATTTAATTTATCATCATTTATTTTAATCTCAAACTTTTTGTCCCCTATCTCTAAGTCTTGATATAATTTTGATCCCTCAAGATTCAATGGCCAAAGAGCATTATAACTATAATCAATAAGAACTTGATTGTTAGTTCTTGCACACATATTATTTGTAATATCCATACAAATATTTATATGATTGAACATCTTCCTATAAACCATTCTTCCTCTTTTATTATGTAGACATATACCCTATCTACACATTGTATGTCATTCTACACAATTCAGTAGCTCTTCATAGTCATGTTCCATATCCACTTATGTAAGTTGTCTTGTATTTCAAAGACATGGATGTTGAGTAAATTTTTTTGTAATAACTAAAGTTCATAATATATAATAATTTATTAGTTACATTGAGACAATAAAAAAAATGTATAAAACATAAACTTGATAAGGATTGATAATATACATGCATGTTTCATTGGTGTTGATCTTCCCAAGGATTTCATGCATGAAAAATAGAATATAAATGTTTCTAAGTACTTTTACATTATTGATCATTTGTCCATTCTTAGTGATCCATCTAACCATATAAATCCATTCACATGTAGTGAACCTCTATATTTTCATTCATACCTAGACCAGTAATCTCTTACTTTAATTCCTTTTTGAAATATATCCTTATAAAAAATTGTATGTCACAAGTGCATGTAGTGTGCCACTATATGAGGATTATCAATAATATTTTGTATTCACTAATTTTGGGCTTCTCATGGATTTTTTAGTTCTATTCTTGGTATTTATGCATGTAGATCAACCCAACACATATCAGTTGCACTTAAAGTGAAGAAAATGGTAGGCAACCCAAAATGATGCAACTATGAACAAGGAATCTAAGAGGGGAGATTAGCTTTGTGTTAGTAAGATAAAATCAAATTCAAAAAAACACACTAAACACTAACACCTCTAGCCTAGACACTAGGGAGATCACGAGCATAAATAATAAGCATGGATATAAAACACAACTAAAACATAAGAGAAAAACTTCTTCTACCTTGCTTCGAGCTCTAAATGGCATGTAGAAATGGCTTATTTGGCTTGTGCATTAAGAAATTTTCATCAATAGAGCTTTGTTGGCTTCACCTTTCCTTGTCACCTTGGTTTGTCTACTTGGCTCATGACTTTGGCATGGTAACATTACATTCAAGACTTCTTTGCATTTATTTGTGTATTATAACATTACATTAAGATAGCTTATAAATCAATGGGTATGGATTTGTATTTATAGCCTCAAGAATTAACTCTCACCTAAGGTGAATTAAGGTTGAATTGATATTAACTCTAATTAAGTTAAAAGTTGTCATGAAATTATGATTTTTAGTTACTAGTCATAGTTTTTAAATTAGATATTTTGGTATATTTTAACAACTCATAAAGGTAATAATGAAAGGCTTGATATTTTAAATTTTAAATTTTTCATTTTTAGATATTCATTTATTGCAAATGGATAATTCAGCTAAGCATTTAATCTTATTTAATTAATTAATTGATTTTGATTAGCTTTTTTTATCTTTTAAGATTTGATTAAGTGCCCCACTTAATAGGTCCCTAGGCCAAATTGACATTTGTTATGTCGCAATGTGATTGGGGGTGAATCCATGAGAGGTTATTGTTGTATACATGCTAGTATCCTAAATAGGGATTCTTTGAAATTATTTTGATCTTTAATCAATGATGCACGATCAAATTTAGGATGATTAATGATTATAAGGCTTAATTTTTAATGGTTGGTAAGAATCAATCTGAAGTTCAGTTGGAGGTCAGTTGTGGCCAAAATTGGATATCTATAGTTTGCCCCTATTTGGGAAGGCATTTCAAGAATATAGGCATAGTAACATCTTCTAAAATAATGAAATAGACCATTAACAATGAAAGAGGATAATGATTGAAGAAGAAGCTCCAAACAACATATGGGAAGTCTATAATAATGCCCCCTCAAGGGAGTGACCGATACATACGATTGATGGATGGTCCCTTGAAAAGAAGCAAGAAAAAGAATGAAATTAACCTATGGGTGAGATTAATCCAATCAAGATAATGCTTGCATGCATTGATTTAAAAATTAATAATTTACACAAATGTGATTATAATTAGTAATAAAGTTTGAGATGCTGATTTACCCAAAGGTGTTTAAGATTAGTGGCAGAGGCACATGCCCTCGTAGGGTGGATGAATCTAAATAATAATTTGTCCATAGATGGTTATAATCATTAAAATAACATGGATTGAATAGTGATTTTTTTGGTTGTACCCTAGTAGAGCAGATTGGCAAACATAACTCAAAGATATAAACTATTATATAGAGTAAAGATGAGTAGGTACAAGCATAGATATGATAGTGTAATGACTGAAGAATCCAAAAACAACCAAGAACATAAGGATGCACAAAGTGATGATTTGAAAAATAAAGGTGGTTGAGCTAACCTGAGATACATCATGTATCCAAACACTACCTACATAGTTGAAAGGGACCTCATGCCAATGTAGTTCATCTAGAGTGGGAAAAAATGGAATGAGGAATAGTAGAATAAGAAGTGATCAATGTGAATGATTTGATTATACTTGCCAATACAAATATGATCATCTTTATTAACATTTATATGACTATAATGGTCAATGGGTTGATTTGATCAAGGAGGGTGGGAAGATTTACCAAGGTTACCAAGGAGAAGTTTTTGTGCCTTCATTGTTTGTTAGTTTTTTTGACTTGATTTTTGCTATAACACATGATGCTATGCACCATGATATAAAATATCATGATACCTAAGCCAAAATATGCATAAGGACTGCCACCTGATCTAATAAATAATTGAAAATAATGCACCAATGATAAAAACCACAATGATAATATTGACATATGAATCTGGATAGACTCAAGAATAATGCATAAGGAATCACCCAATGAATACATATAGTCTGAGTCAAGGCACAACAATGAAAGAAAATAAATAGGCAAACAAACAAACAAAAAATAACTAAGCTAACAAACACACATAAAATTTGAAAGAAAAATCATCTTGTCATCAACTAAGTCAATATATATGTATGAAGGCTCAATGAAATGATAAACGAGTGGCACCCCCAAGTAAGGATACATACAAAGAGAAGGTCAAACCCCCAATGGCAGTGGAATGGGTTGAAACTAATAATGGATTTTCCCTAGTAGGGTGGATCGAGTATGACTGACTACATTTAAACATGATAAATGGTTTTGGATTTTGAGACTATATATCTCTCTAGGAGATGGTGAGATGATTTTATAGTTTTTAGGATTTTGAAATGTTTTAAATGTTTTTGGAATTTTTTATGTATCTCAACTCGATTGAGAATTATGAGACATAGAATGGTCCAACTCAAAAAATGGTGAGATCATGGTTTAGGTTGCCTACAAAATGACGAGAGCATTAAAAAAGGGGTGATAGGATTGACCTCATTGTGAATCAAGCACTGCCTTCATAGTCCCATTAGGACCTCAAGTCACAATCATTCTACCTACACAAAAGGCAATGAGATCCAAACGAGTAACAACAAGTTCATGAATTCAAGAAAATGGTAAGGCAAATGATAATAATAAGGGTAAGTTGATACGAGAATGCATGGTAAAGGTGTTGTTCCTAATTTTCCCATAAGTGGTTATAATTAGGAAACAAAAACATAGGTCAATGATATTAATTTGCCCATATGTGATTATAATTAGTATCATAATGTGAAATACTGATTTGTGCAAGGGTGGTTATAATCAATAACACCAGTCAAGCATAAATGAAATATGTGATTGCATATCCACTGTCATACTACTTTCATATACTTCTATTTGAACACGGAATTATGAAACTACTAAGACTAGATTGGAATCCCTTCGTAGAAGGTGCCAGAAGAACCGATAGAAACTATATATATATATATATATATATATATATATATATATATATATATATATATATATATATATATATATATATATATATATATATATATATATATATATATATATATATATATATATATATATATATAATAAATGGTGTGCACTATGCAGGGTCTGTTAAAACATATGAAAATTTAACTCAAGCATATGTGGATGTAAGAGATGTGGAAAAATCTCACATATTAGTCTATAAAACACCTTCTACCTGTGGATGATACTTATGTATGCAGAGCAACATGCACCAAGCTCAATTGGTGGAAATGTTGTCTGACATGTTTTGACAATACCCAACTCCCACAAAGTCCATAAAATTTCATAAATCACATTTTAATAGACTTATGTATGATTATGTTTTTCACATTAAAAAAATATTTATCACATTTCTATTTATCCATACAGGTGTCCAAAATCTTAGAGATGTGGGCCTTTCATTTACATTGATAGACAAGTGTTAGCATGACAATGTAGTGAGCTTACAGGATAAGGGCTTTCTTCCTTCACATTCACCAACTCTGCTCAAGACATAATGTAACTCTTTTTAAGTATATGCTGAAGAAGTTGATGTCAAATTATTTCTTGTTTCATTTGTGCCCAATTGAAATTGAGTAATCAACAATTTTTGAATGTTGGAAAGTATATGTTCAATAAATGCCATTGTATGTATTTAAAACATTAATAATAACCATAAAATTGATCGATTGAATCATAACTAAACAAGTGGGGATGTTGGTAGTTTTGTTAGGGTTGGCCTTAAAATGAAGTTTAATGGCCTAACTTCAGCTGACTTGTGTACAAGGAGACTAGAGTTGGTGGAGGGTAGGGTGTACCAATGGTACCACCTTTCAGTCGAAGTAATATTGAAAATAAGCTAAAAAATCAACCATACTGAGGTTTCCACCTTGAATTTTTGTATTTCAATTTCAACATAACATCGGTAAACTTAAACTCTTCTTTCAATGATTAACATGCTCAGTGCCAATATTTATTTATTTATTAATTATGAAAAGAAGGAATGGTATACTGTGACATGGAGATTTGATAGAGAATATTAAATGAATAACATATTTATGTTGATGATCCAAACATTATTTCTCAAAATGATCATCCACACATTTTTTTCTCAAATGTTCCATTTTTTCAATTATGAACCTTCTCTTTAATGGAACAACATACTCTCAACAACTCTCTTCACCATGAGAATTTGGCTCAAGAAAAATGATTTTCAAAGTCAAATGCTTGAATAGCATGGCAAAACAAACAAAACATTGACTTGTAAGGCACCAACATATCAAGTGGTTTCTTTGCTTGGCAACCCCACCAAAAGTAGATTTCTATTTTAGTGGAATCTATCTTATAAATTTTACACACTAGTAACTTTTATTTAAGGAGATGGCCATGACTATGTAGCCTATTGATTGTATCATTATCCATATAATGATGATATGATATCAACATATACATATCATATATTTTTATGTTAAAGATTATATTTATATTAAATATTAATGATATGTTAAAATCAGTTATATATAATTTTATGAAGATTACTTGGTAAAGTTCTATAATCACAAAAAAAGAGGTCACGCATTTGAGTTGCAATATTGTATTGAGGTATATCTGATATATTGAAAAATACATTATGTTTTTCAAAAATTATATAAACTTTCTAATTTAAATGAATATAAAGGTGTCAAGATTTTTTAAATATACATGTAGATGTAGGAACCAAGTGGTAGGATGGTATGTATATCTGTTTATAGCATACAAAAAATACTAGATAGCCACTTCTTACATCAATAGGCATTAAACTATGGGACTAGACTTTGTTGCTCATACCTTATCAAAAATCATCTTTCATTATTTCCAATAGTTAGATGATAAGATCTTCTTGTTTTTGTGATGTACCTATCATTATTGTTGATGCATTGAAGGGATGCTCTACTTTGGTGAATATTTTATGAGGATATTTCAATTTAGATGATGATCATTAGTGATGCCCTATCAGATATGAAATTCAGTGATGTTAAAAGCCATTAATATTTTTTTGGATGGATGTCAATCTTCCTCTACTAATGTGCATCTTATATTAATTTTTTTTAATGATGTTGAACATGGTGTGATGTTTTATTAACACCAATAGATGATTCCATCAATAATATAAGCTTATATGTGAGATACCAATTTTTGAGTGAAATTTTAATATTGCATCAAATACTTCTGTCAAAAAAATTGTGTAGTCAAAGAGAGCAGATTAAATTGATCCTACATTTTCATGAACTTGAAAATTTCTTTGTGCCTGTGATTCTGGAGTTATTATTTTATTTTTTGCGCATAAAAAACATAATTTGATTTTATATTTTAATATAATGATGTGGGTGCATTTTTTTTTAGTTATTACCCATGCTATTATAAATTATTAAACCCTTGTTTGGGTATTAAAAAATAATAATTAGTAATTAACCATTGAAACAATCAACATCTCATTGCATGTATTAGATTTTGGCCTTTGTACAAAGTGTTTAGTATTTATTTTTAGTTACTTTGCTCAATTTATTTTGGGTTTATGTTGAAAAAAGTAACATATTTATGAATTTTCCCAAAAAGAGAGTTCCTATGAATAAGCTTAACCTTCTTTAATTCACTATTTGATAATGTTTAAGCTCAACTATAGTTACAGTTAGGGAATGTTTGAGAATGTTTCATTAGGTCAAAGATTTTGAGAACATATTTTCACAACTCTTTTTTCATTTCCTACAATCATTCTATTCCATAAAATCATGTTTCTTTAAGGCATTTCATCAGCCATATTTTGTCACAGCCAAGGTATGTTCAAGAGTGTTTTGTTAAGTCAAATTATTTGAAAGCATCCTTTCAAAAAAAATTCATGTCCTAAAATCACTACATTATATGAAAGCACATATCTTTGAGAAATTTTTTCAACTAAATTTTTGTCATGGCCAAGGCATTTTAAAGATTAGTTTGTTAGGCCCAAGATTTTGAGAGTGTGATTTCTAAACCATTTTTGTATATGCCTTGCAATAATTACATTACATGAAAACATTCTCTTTGAAGTTTTTTTTTCAACTATCAATTAGGGAAATTACAAATACAACATATGTCATAAATTAGGAATAATATTTTATGCATATATTGCAATTACTATTTTCCATGAAACATTTATTTGAGGCATATTTTCAAACAGTTTGATTTCCACGTGCATGCTTTCACATTTTTCATATATGTCAAGGAGGGATTTGATGTATAACCTTTTTTTTTATATCTTATAATTATAACATTCCATAAGACAAAAATAATTTAAAAAATTAAAAATACAACTCATTACAATTTGGTGTGATTAGGGTAATGAGGGACAAAAGGGAGGTCTTAATGTGCCACTTCTTATTCTTTTGAAAAAAATAATACTTGAAATTGGATAGAATTTTAGAGATATTTGGACAAAGAATTTTATGATAACATAAAAAGATGAATTGTGGCATTTTGAATATAGTTTATAAATATATAATTTTTTCAATACTTCAATGAGAAAAGTATACAAAATTCATGCATTCTAACAATGACATAGTATTTTTTATGAAAAATAGCTGAATTGCATGTGTATAGGCACACTTTTTCTATGTAAACTTGTGATTTTTTGTGTGAAATCACATTATGGGAATTTATAGGTTAAATTATTTGATGCATGGTGTTGTCAAATATTTTTATGCTTTGATATTATTTTTAAATTATAGCCTAATTGATCCCCAATTATTTTAAGAATGCAACATTATACATATTCAATACAAAACCGTTATCTACCAATAGTCATTTGACCATTTTTATTTTTCACTTAAACTTGAGTGAATAATGGCATATTTTGCTCTCTTGTGTGTCGCATAAGTAAGCATTTTTTTCCAAATGTGATGATTTTTTTGATATCCTTGAATGTAATCATTATAAAGGAAAATGATGTAGGTCATGTTTAACTAGGGAGAGTTATTTCTCGAAATGCTTAATATAAGATGTCATTGTAAAATGTTGATCTCTTGAGTAAATCCATATAGAAATTTTAGTGTGGGTGTTATTTAATTTATCCATGATGTCATACCCACTATCTTGTTTTATGGGAGGTGGAGGGAGTTGAGGAGGAACATGTTAAACGCCTCCATTCTTCCATGCATGATTGGGCACAATACCTCATCTAGTGTTGACAACATGGACCATGGAATCCAAAATAAGTTGTGGGTAAATAATGGGGGTGGGATGGTATTTAGTACAACCTTGAGATCTATAGTGAGAAGGAAAAAAAAATTCATACATGCCCTTTGGATTCTAATAGTAACAAAAATAAACTTGGATTGGTTGTTGCAATAATATTATTTGAGGAGGGATTGAGATTGTTCATTATTATTTTTAGTCATATTAGTATTATTAGATTGAGTCCATTTGATTATATAATTGATCATAATCTAACAACACCAAATCGAACAATATAAAAATATTACCCTCATGAATTGAATTAATAAATTAGAGACAACATTATTTTATTATAGCCATGGGTAATGTATTATTAGGAAATAATAAAAAATTGGGTCTGAAAATAAAACCCTAATGCTAAAATTTAAAACCCTAGAAAGATGAAACTGTAAGTGAGACATGGGGTTTGACATAATTTGATAAATGTAAGGGTTTGCCAATATTTTTAACCCTAATTTAGTTTTATAAAACCTAATAGGATAGGAACTAGTATTTGAGTTCATATTACTAAATATGGAATTTAATCATGACCCTGAATGTAAAAGATTGAAATTGATTATGATGATTTGAAAAGTGGCATAGTTAAATATAGTATTTAAAATAATGGAATGAGTATTTTGCTTTTACGATTAACTATCTAACTGTGACTAACTTCTGATAGTTTAAAATAGACTAATGTAGGCCTATGATTCATTCATATCTAGAACTATGTTTTTGTCTATGTAAGGTCTATTCTATCATATTTGGGTCAGTATCAAATGTTGATACTAACTTGTGGTGTTTGATAGTGACTTGTGCATAAAATAGGGTCTATGACCATACAGTCTCCTTAAACTGTCTCTAAAATATCTATATATATGATGTTAAACCCTAATTATGTACACAACTCTAGAAATCAACCTCCATCTTGAAATCTTAGTTGTTCTTGTGAGGGATAGAAACTTGTAAAAGTTGGGAAAGTGGAATGGGATGAGATGAACCCAATCACCCATGTTGATGATTAACCATTTCCTACATATTTGATAATCTAAGGAGGGAAATCAAGTAGCTACATGTAATTTTCCCACCTAGTTTGATTGTGTAAATATGGTCGTTCATTGTATGAATGCAACTAATGATTTAGATTTGATACCTAACAAAGCTTGTTTAGACATGGCTTTATGTTGATTCATACTTGGTTTTGGTTTAATATTAGTGATTTAATTAAGAATTGGGAGGAATAGGGAAATCTTGACTAATGTGAAATAGAGAATATATGTGTACTAGATGACTTCCAAGTCCCCTGTCAAATGAGGCCTTGATTTGTATATATATGAGTCCAATTGGGTAATTTATCAAACCAGTAACATGCTAGGTAGATGGGTCGACCCTGAGGAAATATTTTATTTTATAAAGTAGTTTTTACTAGGAGAGGATCACTATCAACAAGCCAATATTGACATAATCTAACATTAATAAACAATGCATAGGAAGACTGATCTAAAGGTCTAATAATGGTTATATGAGATAGTAATTTGGTTTGGCATATACTATAAGGTTATTGTAGGTGTTTGAAAAAAAATGAAGAGGGTCAAAATCTTAAGGTAGAATGTATGTGTGAGAGAGTGGTGGGTTAAGATCACCTTATGCACAAAAGTCATGTTTAGTAAATGCATATCAAGCTTATTATTGTCAAGTACTTAAAATGATATTTTAGTATCTCTAGGGGCCTATTGGCTGCTAGGTCTAAAATATTTTATTATTTTTGGTTAAATAATTATGTCCAATCATGAAAATATTTTATGGTTACATTTAGAAAAACATTGCATCATGAATTGAACCTCTAATTAGCCATATTGTGATGGTATTCACATTACAATGCAATTATTGGAAACCTAACAACCAATTTATTGGAAACCTAACAACCAATGGCTCTCAAAGAGATGACATTTGTAAACAAAATTTTTCCATGTAGCATAAATATCTAAATAACATGGCCATGGTCAATCATTTTTAACACAAACGTCATAGCATCTATAAACATAAATATATTGAAAATAATGTTGTAAACTTATTTGTTTCTATGTCTCAGCAAAGATAATCTTTTTTAGTAGAAAAACACTATGACAACATAACGAGATATATATCATGCCCCATGCCCAATGTTTTGGATTGCCTAGATATATAATTTTATAGAATCAAAATCAATGTTCTTCTAATTTCCTATTTTTATTTACATATTTATGTTGAGATGTAAGTTTTTGGCTAAAATGAATCACCTTATCATCAAATAATGTCCCTTATGTTCTTAAACATTTTCCAACAGTGTACTCATTCTAAGGTTAATAAAATTACCAATTTTTATACAGATACCAATGTGGGTAACCTAACATCCACTACTCTCAATGATATAAACATTTTAACATGATAATTACATCTGATAATGGATACCAAAAGACCAATGTTGGGAAATTAACAACCACTACTCAACAAAAGTATATGTATTTTCAATCTTAACATTTTAATTTTTCCCTAATATAGGAATCCATATAAGAATACCCTGTTTATACATCAAAGATTCAAATTATCACTTAGAATATGGTTAGAAAACATAAATAAAAGCACAACTATCTTTGTATTATTTTTGTCTAACCCTCATTTAAACCATAATCTAATTATTTTATATTGGAGATAAGTTTGGTCAAAATATCATTATATTACAGATTCAAGGAGGTATTCTTATAAGAATACATGTTGTTATGAAATATTTCCTAGAATTATGAAAAGCTCTATTAAGTATGATTTTACAAGATTATATTTTACTATGTGATGCAATTGTTGAGTTATAAAAAATCATGTATTTTACACTTAGTGGTTGTTAGGTTCCAAAACATTGTTTTTATATTACATCATGACTAAAATTAGTATTACCAAACAAAAACTTGGGAATCTAGTGGATACTAGTTCTCAAGGATGCAATAGATTTTTATTTACATTTAGCACAAAATTACATCCAGTCATGGATATATAAATAAAAATGTTTGAATCCTAGTAACCTCTAACTTCTAATGAGGCAGTGAATTTTATTTATGTATAGTTAAAAAACTATATATGCATGGATATCAAAATAAATAGGTTAAGAATTGCATTCACCTAAAAATTTCACTATTGAACATTTCAAAAATATGATGATGATGTAAAAACATCTAAATAAAAATGTAATATACTCAAATCCTTTTCTTTCTTAATTTTTATTTACTACTTAAAAAATTTCCTTGAGTGTCAAGTTTATAAAATCGTAGGGTACCAAACCTTCCAAACATGGACTTTGATGTTGTACAGTATAAATCTGGTAGTGGTTTGCACAACCACCTTGGTGGTTTTGTAAACTACCCAAATAGTTACGTAAACCTTCTTAAAAAATTTACAACCACCATGGAGGTTTTGTTAGTTATTATGGTGGTTTTGAAACCACCTCTCTACTTAAAGCAATAATTTTATGGTCAATATTTAAATAACTAGCTCAACCCATGAGGCACTATTTAAATCATATTTTTTAATTTATCACCCCACTTTTAATCATACCTCCCCTATATGATCTCTAATCAACTCCCCGTTACCTCATTTAACTCTCCATTACCCCAATTAACTCCCCACTATTCTAATTAACTCCTCATTACTCCAATTAACTCCCCATTACAAAATTTTAATCCATGCTACTCTTATTTTATAAATATACTTAATTTAGTTGAAATTTTAACTAGAAAAATTCAATAATAGACAACCATCCCTATGCATTTTTGAAATCTTACTAGAAACAATTACATTTCCACTTTACCCTCTTTCATTTAAATTTAATTCCCATAGTTGGGCATCTCCTCTTAATGAGACAAATATCCTTGGTTCAGGATGAGCAACAACATGGAGGTGTAGCACTAAAGTTTTATGTTTCAAAATCAATAATACACTGTAGGGTTTTTATTTTCACTTAATAGGTCTGAAGTTATTTTACTCTTTATTCCATTTAAAATTTGATATTAGATTAAAGGAAAATAATAAGCATTCCATGTGCATTTTTAATAAGTGTCAAACCTTTGCATTGGCTCGTCATGTGCCACATTAAAAAAATATATAAATCTTGAGGAAGATTTATTATTATCTTCACCCTAATTCTCCACATTATACATATACCCAATTGAAACTATTTGACTCTAATGTAATAAATTTGAGAATGTTTGTAGGAACACTCAGAAAAGGGTTTGTGAATAGTGCCCGATTGAAACTACATACCACAAATAACAACAATAAAATGTAGTTAAAACTAAAAATGAAAATTAAGGAGTGACACTATCCTTTTAGTTAGGTGATTTGGGTGAGGTTACTATCATACCTCATGTTATATTTATAAGTACCTGGATGTTGATCATGTTACCATGTCACTAGGAAGACATTATCCTTCTAATCGGGCAAGAAGAGTGAGGATATTGTGGTATTTTATGCTATATGTCTAAGTACCTAGTTGTTGATTGTGTCATTCCCCTAGTGGGACAAATAATAATAGTAATAAATAAGATATGGAGTGATGAAAAAAAATGATAAAAGATAAAACAATTTCAAAGAAAAAAATGAAAAACATAAAAACAATTTTGAAAAAAAAATGGACAAACATGAAAATAATTTTGAAAAAAATGGAAAAACATTAAAAAAATTGAATGAAAAGTAGTAGGAAATTTTCATAACCCTAAAAATAAATATATAGATAAGAAAATATGTGAAATTAGATAAGAGTAGAGGATTTTGTGGAAAGAATCTTATAACAATGGTAAAGAAATAAAGATCTGAATGGAATAGTGTAGTTACATTTGTCTCTAAAAAAATATATATCTCATAGGTTAGTTTGAAATGAATAACACAATTAAATAAAAAAGAGTGGTTGGCAAGAAATATGAAAATAGTTAAATATGGAAAAATGATTGTGTGATGAAGATAAGGATGAACATAATGAAGAGAGTTGTAAAAGGAAAGGAAATTAAGAAATAAGGTCAATGAAGTAGGTTAAAATGGATCTAAAAGAAATACTTATGAATCAAAAATCCATTATAATGACATGATTAATGACCATATTAGGAGCATTATAAAACAAATGTTTCACCAATGAAAAAATTATACAATATTTTGATAATGACACTCTGTTGATATTTTGCATGAAGTAAGAAGAATTTTTTAAAGATTTTAATTCAATACACAAAACCAAGATATGGATGTACCACAAGTCGTAGCTATAAAACAAATTAAACAACATAAATATAAGAAACATTCAATGAAATCAAAAACTCCAAATCCATTGGGTGCATTTTCCATCATTCCATATTTGTAACACACTCTGAAGATATACACATATACATTTAGTCACACTTGGTAGAGATTTACCATAGAGCAATAGAACCTGAGAGAAGAGCAATGATGTAGCCAAATATACAAACCCAATAATTAGAATATGCAACAAAGTATGAGATTATTCCAAAGATGATAATAGATGTATGGAACTAGTTCCCCTACTTTAGATTGATGACAAGAACTATAAATTTATTACTTAGTAGGCACATGAAGATGTATTATATATAAATTGACCCTATTGTATAACCCTAGATGTTATTCATGCAGTTAGTAGGTTGATGAATTAAGGACATGACACTCACAAATATGATGATATTAAAAATGTCAACACAAAATTGATGAACAAACTCATGAATATAAGTTTCAACTTACAATCCCTCTCAATTGAAAAAATTAAAGACCCTAAATTATTCTATGCTACAAAAGCAATTGCATGGAAGGTGTACTATACAAACATGCATGATTGAGATACTATAAGGAGTGTACAAATTACATGGGATATTGTTACCACTAGGATGCAATATGACTTGGCCATTTTGATGTGTAAACAAAACTAAGAGAACCTCCAAAAAATTAATAAAAGTACACATGATATTTGTTAGGGCTCACTCCTACTAGTTTTATCCATGTATTTGACACAAATTATACATGGCCATTAAGGGTTAGTTCAGTGGGACCCTAATACCCATTTAGGATCATAAATAAAAAAATAAATTAGAATTTATACCTATAGTATAGGTGGAGGAATTAGGACACTTTATTTCATGGGAGAAAAAAATACAAACATGGTAGCTAGTAGATCCTAAATCTCCAAATAAATAGCTTAAAAATATTTCATAGAAGTCAACTTTGTAATTTATACCAACAATGTTTACATATAACCATTATCTATGAAACATGCACCACTTTCACCTCTTCCTTATGAGGCTAGTGATGAGTAGATTTAAGTAATGATTGTTGGAGCTAAAGGCTTACCATATGATCTTAGATTTGTATAATTTATGAGTGAAGTAGGAGATAGTTCTCAATTCATGACATAAAATACACCCTTGAATAAAATACACTAGTGGTAGTTTAAATAAATTATACATCATCACTACAAATATATGTAGGCACCTCTTAGTTAAATTCCACACTACGCAGATCATCTCAACCATACAAGGAAACTATAGGGTTGGAATCAATAGATCAAGAATAAGAGGAGGAGACTACCGGATTTATAATAAATTTATACTACTAGTGAGGTGTTAGGAGAATAGTAAATGGTAACCAAGGTACCTCATCGTACTCTTTGATGGAAAATATATCTAAAATAGGGGAAGGGGATCTCAACAAAATCTAAAAGAAAAATTTAGATAGAATAAGAATAAGAAGTGTCTCCTATTACATCTCTAGCAATAGAATGAATAATATTATGAATGAGTGCGGGGGAATATAAATGATTTATTCACCACAAATTACATATAAGGTATATAAAAATTAAAAGGAAATATAAATTAAAGGTTTGTGGGAAATACTTGTAACATATTCATAAACAAATTCATCAAAAGAAGGGGAATAAGAATAAATGTAGACTATTAAATAGAAAACTACTGTAGTATAAGTTCCTAGCATGAACACATTAATATGGGTGTGAAAAAATAAATTATGGATACCTATTATGAAAAAAATATATTACAATGATTCAAGTATTGAGGGTACACATAGGATAGTTAGATAAATTTTGGACTACACAGAGTTAAGTCCATTTGAATTGGATGATACAATAATAGGCTCCCTAATTACTTACAAAAGATAATAATATAAAAAAATAGGAGAAAATAATTTCATATGATAATAGATAAATACTAGGAAGGGGCACTCAAAAAGGTAGCAAAAGAATCAACCATGTCTCCCATCGATACAAAAAGGTTGAATAAATCCAATAGATTGAGCTAAGGACTGAACATAAAATTCATTTGGTATCAAAAACTTTGAAAAAACAAAACAAAATTAAAATATTGAAATAACTAGAATATGATGAAACTTAACACATAATATAGTTAAAAAAAATTCGTTGAGGATAAAAAAATACAAGAAAATTATAGAGCTAGTTATCTAATAGGCTAGACATATTTTAGAAAAATACAAGGCAAAAAAATAAGAAGCAAAAAAGAAAAAATAGAAAAAGAAATGGAAGACAAATGAGGGTAGAGGAGCAAAATAAAAAAAAAATAGAAGAAGAAGATAATATAAAAGAAAATGAAAAAAATGAGAGTAGAAGAGGAAAAGAAAAATAAAATTGAAGAGGAGGATAAAAATAAACACGAGGAAAAAAAATAGGAAGATGAGAGAAATAAACATTAGGAAGAAAAGAGAAAAGTAGAGGAAGAGTAGAGAAAGAAACAAGAGGAAGGAAAAATTAAAATGGAGGAGGAAAAGTTAAAGGAAGAAGAATAAAAAAATAAAAAAAAAGGAATAAACAAAAAATAGAACATGAAAGAAAGTGGAAGGTCAAAGAGACTAGTAGCCCCTTTGGAAGCTTTAAAAAAATAGGGATATAAGTAAGATATCATTGTAGAGAGCTATAAGAGTAGTAAGAATGGTTAAAATTAGTATAACTACTCCTATGGATCCACTAAATTACATAAAAGGAAAGTCAACACGACATAAATAAACAACATCTACAATCATGGTGCCACTAAGTTTCCTTCAGCCTTCTGTAGGAGGGTAAATTATAGTATCCCTATAGAAATTAACCCCCATAGAGAAAAAAATATTCAAATAAACTCTTATCTAGAGTGCTAAGGTAGACTATATGATGTAGTGCATAAACCTAGAAGAAGTCATCAAAATGTGTTTAGTTGCCTTAATCACCACTAGACCACAATATGATCCACACACAAGTTGTATAATAGAGAAACAATTGGAGGAGATTGTGAAAAAAATCATCATCTATGCAAGGGATATAGTGGATAAGAGCCTAATCAAATTAGAGGCTATATCATAATATGAAGAAGAACTATTTTGCCCACTATTACATGAGAAAATTAGGTTAGATGAACATAATATAAGGATCAAATAGGGAAACTACAAGAAGCAATGGAAGATATAGCTACCTAATTTTCTTATTTAATTAATTAGATCATGTGGACCCAAGATATAAAGGAGTTGGTGGATATATAAAAATAAATAAGTATTACTTCTATTAGTTTTGGAGGTCAATAATTTCATCTATAACAAAATGGACCAAAATAGTAAGTTTACATTACCAATACAAAAAAAAGCAGTGTCATCATATACTTATATATGAAGATATGGAATATTATGGATTTTTTTTTAATACTCAGATGGATAAAATGGAAGTATAGATCAAGGGACATGAAGCATACTTACACCTACTAGAGAAATCTCTATCTTTGAAAGATAGTAATGGTGGCCAAAGCAAATGTGGCAATAGAAAATAAAATTGTAGAGGCTAAGGCAATAATTTTGAACTGAGACGCTTTTGTTAAGTAAATGATGAATAAGTATGGAAAACATCTACCCAAGGAGGGGGATCCACACCATGAACCAATTTTTTTATTAAGTTAGCTTTTGGTATTATGTTAGATGGATTGTTTTTTGTACATATCAAGATCTTTAGATGTTGTCTTGAGGATGACATAAATTTATAAAATCCAAATTTTTTTTGGAGAGATTCTTCATTTTTCAAGGTCCAAACTATGATTACCATATAATCTCTAACTTTACTACAACAACAAAATATATCTCCAGGACGACAGAACAAATGATTCTACTAACTTGGGCAATGTGGTAAAGATTGATCCTTGTAGTAACATAGGATGAAAAATGAAGAAGAGGCATGTTTCACACAAACATTATTATTGAATTGTAAGGTATCTAGATGGTATTTATACCTCAACATTTTAATATAATGGATATAGCATAGAAAAGTTAAAGTGTAATAGAGAAGTGAATTAAGGAGTTACATATCATAGTGATCTTTGTACTAACATAGTAAATAGTGAAATTAGAGTAAAGAATATGGTGGTATAAAATATAGATATCTAAAAATTTTGTAATCTATTGTTATTATTATATAGATATAAATAAAGAGAATATAGAGTAGGAATTATCATGTACTATGTACTGATTACTATGAATGAACACACATACTTATTTTGTTTATAGATACATAAGATAACTGATTTTAGCTAATACTAACATCTTCACCACATTAGTTTTAACTGAATTTAACTTAAAAAACATAAAAAATCTGTATTCAAAGATCTATATTTTATGTCAATAAGCAATATGGCCTTGTTTTTAAATAACTAAGGGGCCTGCCAACACATTTCATAGTAAAATATCACATCAACTTTCTCCTTGAAGCCCCTCTTCCAAACTATCATTGTATTGTAGGTCTATTTATGAGAATGATAAGGTTCAACATCAAATCCAATATCTTATTAATCAATGGAAGATTAGGCCTAACTCTTCTCATTTTGGAATCCTAGTAGTCCTTTTCAAAATAAATATTATACTTAGAAACTATGTATCAACTATCATGTGTTGAAAAATACTATAGTAAAGAATTGGTACCTAATATTACTCATTTACAACCCCTTGGACCAGCTATGAGGTCCAAAATACTTCACCAATATTGACATGTATTCAAGTTATCATAAAGTTCTAGTCCACCTTAAATATGTTTGGAAGATAATAGTTAAGACTAGGAAATGGTTGTATGAATGGTTGGTTATGCCTTTTTACTTGACCAATGCACCATAAAAATTTATGTGCTTAATTAATAATATCATCCTTCCTCAAATAATTCATTATAATTTACTTGGATTAAATTCTAATCTTCACCAAGACCTAGGAGGAACATCTAGTTCACATATTTCATGTCTTAGACACCTTGTACAAACACAAGTAGCAATCCGACTTAGTAATGTGTATATTTTGCACTGCATGGATTCAATACCTGAGATAAAAAAATGTAACACTCAATACATACACTTAGTATAAAATGAACAATTGGCAAAAAATGTGATTGTTTTTTCAAATTTAAAATAACCACTACAAGTTTACACAACTAGTAGGTCTCATACATAATGAGACATCACTAAAAAACTATCCCATATGAAATATGGTATGGTAAGAGGAAGCCACATTATGCAAATTGTGAAACAAATAATTTTAAGGGAGAACACAATACTTTGAGTTAATCATTGACCAACTACATGCAATGTTACTAAATTAAGGAGTTTTCTTGGGTTTTCTAACTTCTACTATAGGTTTGTTCTTGGTTTCTTACACATTACATTTTACCTTAGTCAAATAATTCATGCCACTATAACATTATAATGGACACATGCACACCATTTTTGTATTTAAGATTATGGATAAAAAATACAAGAGAAGTAATACTAAAAAAATATTTATGCTAGAATTGATAATGAGAAATTACATGTACTTAATTTTACATAGTACATAAGATTTCAACTAGGAAACCCTTATGTGGAAAAATCAAACATAATAACCTCCTTTTGTATTGTATTAAATCGATTATCATGCAATATAATAATGTATTTCTCAGTACTAATCTACCCTTACTACATGTGTGAGTATATATAGGCACATCAATAGGTACCTATCTAAGTAGTCTTATAATAACATGGGTACCAAAATCATGGGCCAAAAATGCAACCCATAATGGTTTTCCATAAAATTATGTGTCACAACACCTCCCATATTGTTAGTGTAGGTAAAAATACCTATAGGATCACTAATGTGTGATTTTTTTCAAAAAACAAAATTGGAGGCTCCCACACCTAAATTCCCTAGTTGAGGCAATGCCCTGGACCTGAATTATCATGCCTAGATATATAGTACCTAAATATCTAACAAGTGTAATTTTGAATAAATAAAGAAGTGCCTCTATGCAATAACTATTTTGGTAATGCCCCATATTATCCACTCCTTTGAGATTCACTTTGATGTATCTATAAATGCACTCAGTGTGGTTCACACATAGTAAAGTTCTCACCTTTCCCTATTGAAATTACAATAAACTATTATGGTCCTCTATAGAGATATATCATACCTCAAAAATGTGTATGTTAAAAAAAGATCATACCTCAATTTTTAATAATTTTTTGAAAGAAATTGGTTTGAAATTAATTCTCATGTAGTAGTGCAAATTTTTAATATATAATTTAATTAATAAATAAATTTTTATAACCATATAAACATTATAATTTTACTAAAAAAACTGTATGTTCCATGTATTTTCTTATTTTTTAAATCTATCCAAAATTTCTCTTCATAAATCCACTATTAGGTTCATCCTATTACAAGTTTAATCTAAGATGTTTTGTGAATTTGAAACTATTGAAGAAACATAAAAGAATTGGGATGTAAATGTTGTGGTTTGAAGCTTATAGTTACTCTTAGGAAAATCCTTTGATTCAATGTCTATTTTACAACCTTAATACATTAAATTTCCTTCATCTAGGTTAAATATTATATGCTCTAAAATCACATATCCTTTTCCTCTCATTGAATTATTTAAAGAAATTAAATATAGAGACAACACAAATATTTTAACTAGATCTCTCCTTTTAAAAAATGACTTAGTTTCCCCAATTTTATATCGATGCAATTTTTACCCACCCTAGATTTTAATGATATATCTCTCCTTTACTTAGTATATATACCATAATATAGGGTAATACATGTAGATCACCTTTAGGGGACCCTATAATATGTGTGTGGGGCTTAAATTGCACGTAGGTTGTGAATGAATATGTTTGTAGTTATTTAGTTGTTTCCCAAAAAAATATTATCCTTTCCTTAAATCATCCAAAAGTGTAATGTACATAAGATGAAATAAAAGACAAATGAAGCATTTGTAATCATCCAAAAGTGCAATATACATAAAATATAATGTTTAAACTAAAGGATCATTTAATACTCATCAAAATGTGTCATACATATTACATAAAATGTCAAATAATGAATCATTTCATATTCATAGAAATAAATTTATAAGAAGTACAAGACATTATTTGTCTTTTAAGAATGTTAATCTCTCTTACTTAGCATTCCATTTGGAAAGTTGTTTTCTATTTTTTAGCTTTTCATAGCGGTCATATGAAAATGATAATAATATTTTTAGTCCTTCCAAGGACTTTACATGGGATATAGCCACAAATGTCAACCCTATTCTTTATTTTTGACCTATAATGTCCAAGCCAACCATAAGGGTAATTGGTTTGTGTGGCCGCTTTATATTGGTGTAATTATAATTTTAAGTGGAGTTTCATCTTCAAATAGCATTCCCGAGAAACTATCAAACTCGAGCATAACATATGTCGGTGACTCTGGTGAGGCACTTCCAGGTTTATATATTATAATTCAAATATACCCTAGAGATCCATTTACAATACATGTTTCTATCCAAATATTGGAAGTTAACATGACCCTTACATCATTATAAATCAATAACTCCACATCAAGTTCATCATTTTGACCTCTTACTGGTTCAATAACATAGTTTACCTTTGTTTTAATACTATGTGCAATAAGTTATTTCAATGAATGATTTTATTTTATTATGTTATGCACATTTTCATTTGTGGTGAATAAATGAATACTATTACCAAATTCTTCAGTGGTGTCTCTATTTATTCCAACATTAGTTCTTGTCATCAATAACTTTTGATCATCAATTTTTTGATTTGCATCTCTTAGATTTGTGAGAAATTATCAAAACCTTTTTTAGTCATTGCTTTCTCCTTCTTGTCTAAATATATTATCCAAAGTAACAATTGTTTTTAATTCTTCCCATAATAATTTTTCACATCTGTTACTATCATATGGTGTCCTATCACTAATATGAGGTAATTATCCCAAATCTTCAACTAAAATCATAGATATACCTCCAAAACTCATGTTTACATTATTAGGAAATACTTGATGAAGTTGAGAATCTATGTTTTGTAGAATATTTTGTCCAATGAAGCTCATTTCATCAATCAATATGTATTTTATGTGGTGGATATCTTTTTGGGAATTTGTAAGTCTTTTTCCTTGTAATTTGACAAAATATGTGATTGGGACTTGAACTTGTGAATGGATGATTGAGGCAACAATATTGAATGTTGAAAATTTAGTTGGTATAAGTAATAGAAGTCAACAACACTCTGGTAATGTTGTATCTTGAAGAGCTCGATGTGTGACACCAATTAGAACCAATTTTCTTGATCATGTTGTTCTTTGAATTATCATAATGAGAGCAATAATGATTCGATAGTTTTTTAATTGATACAAGTGAATAAATATAATATAGAATTGGTTTCTACAACTGTAACTAACTAGTAACTACTAAACATGTCTCTAAATTTATAACTATCAGATAACAATGTAATAATTAATAGCTATGTTAACATTCCCCTTTTTATTACATTTTTTACAAATATACCCCTAAAATAGATCAAATTTCACCTTGCCAAGTGAATTAATGAATATATCTTATATATGTAAATATGTTGGGCAATACTGGACTTCAATGTGGTGGTTCAAGAAATTTTATTGAATGTAATGGCACTAGACCTCAATGTGTTTGGTTCTTCCATGAAATACTAGATTCTTGACAGTATTCATCACACCCTAATTATTGTAGAAAAAGATTGGTGGTTGATCTTTAAGAATGTCTATGTCAGATAGAATGCAACATAACCAATATGCTTTGCACATAGCTCCTTGTGTGGCATGATATTCTACCTCTGTGTATGAGAAAGCAACTATAGATTTATTATTACTAATCCATGAAATCAGTCTAGTTATGAGATGATAGATATATTCTAAAGTTAATTTCCTATCATTAAAAGATCCAACATAGTTTGAGTCTCTATAACCCTATGATTTAAATTTTTTGGGAATTTTATTGTATTATTCCTAATTTAGTTAAAGGGTATGAGTAGTAAAATCGGTAAATAAATATGCAATTATTAAACCACTAATTTTTGAAATTTGATTACAATTCAAATTTTTATAAAAAACATAATAAGGGGAAGAAAACAAGACTTAGCTAGAAATTGATTGATCTGACTAAGACAAAGGTTAGAATTCACTATCAAGATTGGGACACTCACAAATTAAGATCTAAACTTCATTTTGTGATTGGATAGGAGCATCAAAACTGGATAGGAGTGGCACTGATACTATAGTCCACCTATGCTGATGTTGTCTTAAGGATCTAAGCTTTTTGGGGTTTGTTCAATAGGTCTGTGTGACCCTGTCTATGAAGTTTCAGTCACTAAAAGTTTGTATAGCTCCCTATAGTGTAGATTTTATCTTCAAACCCTATGTTTTATTGAGCTTTGACCAGTTTTGAGAAAGTGCAGGGGGGGTGGTTAGTGTGTGTAAGATTCATTGGACATGGATCCACACCACTTGTGTGGGCATGTTGCCTACATACTAGTACTCTGAAGAGAGATCAAGCCATATGTAGTCCTCCTACTTGATGTGCTTTGTGAAATTATGTGTATGAAGATGTAGAATGCTAAATTAGATGTGCTTGAGTCAGCTAGGGACTAGTGTAAGGATTTGAGTAAGATTATAAGTGTGTTTGTTGGTTGTATACAAAGAATAGGGAAGATTTCTTGAGTAGTCTTGCTTGTATTCTTTCTTACTTAGTGATAATTGCTAACCCTTTCCAAATGATCTTTGAATAGGCTTTTATAGGGATCTATTGGTTATGGGTTGAATGTGCTCATGTTATACTGATAAGGATAAGGATGGAGAAAGGGAATAAATTGACCATTAGGGATAGAAATGGATTTAGAAAACAATAATAAATGCAAACAAGAGTGGTATTGGTGCTATAATCCTAATGTGGTGTTATTGTCCTGAGTATATGAGACTTGGGGGGATGAATCTATCATGGAAAGAGGGGTTTGGCTTAGTTGGGATGAAGTTTGGAAGGCTAAAAATGACTAAGAATCAATGAAAAGATGCCTATGAGGGTCATGAGGGCAAGAAAGAGGAACCTAAGGGTTGGGTGTCAATAACCATGCTCAAGTTACCAATTTTCACATTTTATATGACTACATTCCCCCCATTCTAGTGATGTAGTAAAGTGAAATACTAAGATAAAGAAAAAATAAAAAGCATACCTAGAATTACCTACAAGGGTGAAGCTCATGAGCCGTGTGATGTTAGGTATGCATAGAGAGAGCACATTGTCAAGTATGAAATTGTAAAAGGACACAAAGAGTAGATTAGTTCTTACTAGATATGCTATATCTAAAATAAGAATGTACAAAGATGGGTAAGAGAGAGAGAGGAAGAGAAATGAATGAATAAACTTCACCATGTATGCAAACCAATACAAAACATATTGTGATGCTGAGTGATGTTGAATACTGATGAGTAATGTTGGATGATGTTGTACCAAGAGCAATATCATAAACGGAGTTGAGTGCTCAATTCCCTAAAATTAGCTCAAGAATGCAAAGACTGGCACTTTGGTTCCATCATCACCCACTAAGTGAATCTAGGTGATCATGTGTGTGCTAATAAATGTTTGGATTATGTGTCTAATCCCTCTAAGTAGGTGGCTCAAGAATATAAAGGTTAACTAGTCCTTTGGCTCCATCATTATCCTGTGAAGTGAAGCTATGAATTGATACTAGTATGAAATATGTGGTGTATGAGATGGCTCATGAAGCCCATGAATGTACTATGATCTGACAATGTTGGTGTGGATAGCCAAATGTATGCTAGAAACTAGGCCACTCTTAGCCACTATGAAAGATGGAGATTAGGATTTTATGAAATCTACTCCAGAACTAGTGTATTAAATTTGTATGAAAGCTACATGGGAAATTAGAAACTTAGGAACTTGGGAATGTGGAAGCTAGGCTTGTATGAAATCCATTCCAAAATGATGCCAACCATCTGTAGATGGAATAAGGCACACAACTATTAAGAATCACTAGGTAATACTAAATTCAAAAAGAAAAGAAATAAATGTGCCACACACATTACCTCTAATCACTGGTGTCTAAAACATGGATTCTGATCTAAAAGTCATATCAATTACCATGTCTAAAATTAGAAGTGAGATATATCATGCCATGCATGATGCCCCCTATATCTAGATTCTTTGAGAAAAAGTGTACTAAAAACTATTGATCTTAAATTGTTATGGCTATGCAAAATTGTAACTGAACCTAATTTTTTGCCTATTTCTAGAAATTTTTATTTTTTTGTTGTTTAGATAGGAGCATCGAAAGTGGACACTAGTAGCATCAGTGTTGTAGTCTAGGTTTGGTACTATTGTCCTAGTCCAAATCTGGTGATTGGTATGATATTTTCACTATCTATTTGGCTTGTTCAGACTATTTTGATGTCTAGTTGCTATTTTGGGTGTGCTGAATGATAGATTTTTTATTATTAGGAGGTTTAATCTCTTTGAAAAAACACCTATTTGTTTCCCCCTCTTTTGAGGGTAGGAATGAAAACCAAGTGTGTTATGCTACAAAGATATATGATATAAAAATGATAATTGATAATATATCTCAAGATATAACATGATTTATATTGAGAGATTGTTAGATCAACAAGGGTATACCTAGATGGATATACCAATGTAATAACATGTGAAATATATTGAACTAGAAATTAATGTCTGGTTAGTTTTTAGTTTTTAGTTGGAGAGATGGAGCATGATGTCCATCATGGTATCCAAAAAAGTAATATAAATGCATGATGTGGATCATGGCATTACAAACAATGAGAAGAAAATAAGCAATAAGAACACAAGACAAGAAACAAGAAGTATACAAGGGTAGCCAAGGGGCCACACAAATAAGGGACATGGGCACATGTCACTCAAACTATAAACCAAGCATAAAAGTCATGTTTAAATGCCACATACACATACAATTGAAATAATCAAGGGTTGGCACGAGGGCCACAATCATATAGAAGAGTAAAAAAAGGGACATTATCAAATTTCCAAAGGCACATACATGAATAGAAGCACGGGACATTGGAAAATGTCTGAAAACACATATATGAGACAAATTAGGAACTGATAAATTCAAACAATCTAGCTACATTAAGAAAGAAAAGAAATATTGTAAGGAAATGGAAGTACAATCGCATCTAACTAATCAAAGCAAGAGAGAAAGTATGTAAGACATGTTAGTACAAGACTAGGTATATGCTAAGAAATACAAAAGTGCTATATAATAGTGAGCGTCGATCGAGTAATTTGTATAAGCTAGTAAGTAATGTACATCAACATAATAACTAGAGTGTGTGGTGTAAGAATGATATAACCTGGATGGTGTAGTCATGTAGAAGATTCCCCTGGTGGGTATGTGTATCAATGTGTGTCTCAAATGTAGACATAAGATTCCCCCTCAATGGGTAGAGTGAATCAATCAAGGAGTTGGATGTCACTTCACACACTCAAAGAAGATTAAGTGAAGCATGGTATGTAGATAAATTGACAAACAGTAGTATAGAATAACAGATGTAAGTATAACATGATTGTATAAATTTAAAGCATGGATAATGCATATAATAAAAATGTTTTTGGTGTTTTGGAATTATTTATATGTTTTTGTACTTTGAAATATTTGAATGTTTTTGAATTTTTGAAAAGTTTAAATGTTTTTTTTATTTTTGAAATGTTTATGAACTATATACAAGCAATCATATAAATATTATATATAAGAAATACTGAGAAACTATGTAAAAGTAATTTAAAATAAGCAATATGTACACAATGATGTAAATGACTAGGCTGGGGGTAAAGGGTCCAAGGGTGGAACTCATTAGGATGGAGATGGAGGAAGGGATCATGACCATAATAAAATGCCTCAAGATCATCATCATAAGTATCATCATATGTTGTAGAAGTTATGTACATGGTGTCATCCTATTGAAGGTAAACTGAAGGTTGCTCTAGTGGTGGAGATGTTGATTCCCCTCTAAAACATTTAGATCTGGTAGTTGATTGCTTAGGTGGAAGTGAAGAAGCTGGTGATGGTGGTGATATAATATGAATAATACCCTAAACTTGTAGTTTATCCAATCTCTACTATAAAGTTGTACATGAATTTGTACCATGTCCTCTGAATCTATGAAAAAGACAAAATGGGTGACCATCCTATTGTGATAATTTGCTAATAGATCTATGTCATACTGTAGGTAATGTGATTAATACATGATCAAGTAACATCTATAACATAATATATGGTTGATGTTATGTGCTACCTACCTGAATTTGAATGACTGGCTCTATATCCATAAAGATAACCATGTGAACTGTGTGTGCCAAGTGATCTATTTATGGTTGTGAATGTGGAGTATATCTTGAGAGTGTAGTGAAAGATGATAAGAGTGATGTAGGATGTCTAGTGAGAGATATAGAGTCATCTTAATAATCTCTTAGGCCAACTAGTGTAAAGCTCAACCCACAAAAATAATCATTTGTGAGTGTGGGTATCGTATGATCATTTGAAAAAGCTTGGGAATCTATATCAACATGATATGGAAAGAATGAATCTTTGTAATAACATATGATAGACTTCATCATTCATGTACATGATAGGACTGAGTATGGTCTCCTTATTATTTGCAAGAAATGTAAGAAAAAATTGTAAATAAGGGAGATCCATTTTTGAAATATGATTTTAGAATGTAAGGTGATATCTCAAAAAGCAATGGGACCTAGTATATACAACTAGGGTTTTGAAAAATAATTATGTTGAAATTTACTATGAAATTTTAAAATTTAAAGTGAATTTTTGAGTTAGATATGTAAGTAAAAAATCAAAAAATTATTGAAAAATTAGTGATTTTAAGAGACCTAGTATATGCCACTAGGGTTTTGAAAAATAAATGTTTTTTTAAATTACTATTGAATTTTGAAATTTTAATGGATTTTATGAATTAAATATGCTAGTAAAGATTTAGAAAATGATTGGAAAAATACTAGGACATAGTATGGGCAACTAGGGTTTGAAAGAAAATTATTTTAAAATTACTACAAAATTTTAAAATTTAATGCTAATTTTTTATTTTATTATGTAGGTAAAAAAAATATGAAAAAAATTAGTAGGACATTTACCTTAGGGTTTCTAGGGTTTTTATGCACAAACAAAATAAGTTGGGTTCACCAAATGATTTAATAATTTTGAGAATATTGGTGTATTATTCTTAATTTAGTTAAAGGGTTTGAATAGTAAAATCGGTATATAAATATGCAATTATTAAACTACTAATTTGTGAAATGTGATTTCAATTCAAACTTTTCTTAAAATAGTAATAAGGGGAAGAAAACAAGACTTAGATGGAAATTGAGTCATCTAACTAATACATAGGCTAGATTCAATGTGCAAGGTTAGGACACTATCACAAACTTAGATCTAAACTTCATTTTGTGATTGGATAAGAGCATTGGAACTAGACAAAAGTGGCACTAGTGCTATAGTCCACCTCTACCATTATTGTCTTGAGGATTTGAGCTTTTTGGGTTTTATTCACTAGGTCTGTGTGACCTTATCCATGAAGTTTTGATAGTTGGAAGGCTATAGAGCTCCTTATAGAGTATATTTTATATTCAAACCCTATGTTATATTGAGCTTTAACCAATTTTGAGAAAGAGGGGGGTTAGTTTGTGTAAGATTCACTAGACATAGATCCACACCCCTTGTGTGGGCATGTTACCTACATACCAATACTTTGAAGAGGGATCAAGCCATATGTAGTTCTCCCACTTGATGTAATTTATGCATTTGTGTGAATGAGGATGTAGAATGCTAAATTGGATGTGGTTGAGGTGGCTAGGGACTAGCGTAAATATTTGAATAAGTTGGCTAGATATATGCTGAGAATAGGGAAGATTATTTGAGTAGTCTTGTTTGTATTCTTGTTTGCTTAGTGATAATTGCCAACCCTTTCCAAATGATCCTTGAATGGGATTTTATAGGTATCTATTGGTCATGGGTTGAATGTAATTACATTAGGCTGAAAAGGATAATGATGGATAACTATAATAAATTAATCATTGGGGCTAGAAATAGACTTAAACAATAGTGCCAAAATCAGACAAGAGTGGCAGTGGTGTTATAGTCCTAGTGTGGTGTTATTGTCCTAAGCAAACAGGACCTAGGGGATGGATCTATCATAGAAAGAGGGGTTTGGCTCAGCTGGGATCAAGTTTGTAAGGCTATATATGACTAGGAATCAGTGAAAAGATGCCTATGAGGGTCATAAGAGTAAGCAAGAGGAACCTAAGGGTTGGGTGTCATTAGCCATGCTCAAGTTACCAATTTTTGCATTTTATATGACTACACCCTATAATAATAAATGTGAGTTCTTGTATCCTAGACCATAATATACTATACCTTGGACATATCTCAAAACATTCTTTGTTGTAACCCAATGACACTTCTTTGGCTCTTTCATGAATCTCAAAAGATATATAATAGAAAAGCATATATCTAGTCTTATATATGTCAAGAAAATGAGACTCCCAAAAAGATACTTATAGTGAGTTTCATTTACTTGAGGTGAATCCTAAAATTGAGGTAGTTTCAAACCTTTATCCATATGAGTTGACATTGGTTTAAAATCTATCATCCTATATTTCTCGAGTAGTTTCTTGGTATATTTAATTCGTGAGATAAAAACGTGATCCTTATTTTGACATACCTCTAAGCCAAGATAATAATGAAGTAGCCCTAAGTTTGTCATGTCAAAGGATTTATTCAATTCATTATTTACTTCTTTAATGATATCATATGAACATCCTATGATCACAAGATCATCCACATATAAAACAAGAATGAAAATCTCTATGCCTACCTTCTTGATATATAAATTTGAATCTAAGGGGCTACGAATGAATCCATGCTACAATAGATGATCATCTATCTTAATGTACCATGCCCTGGGTGTTTGTTTATGTCTATAAAGTAAATTAATTAGATGACATACCTTTTGTGGATGTTATTCATCAATGAAGCCTTTTGGCTGGGTCATGTACACTTCTTGATAATCATTCAAGAATGCACTTTTAATGTCCATCTACTGAAGCTTCTATCCCTTTTATGCTATGAGTGCATAATTAACTTTTATGGTCTTTATCTTAGTAGTGGATTCAAAGGTCTCCTCATAATCAATTCCATCTTATTAACCCTTGCAACAAGTCATGCTTTGTATTTATCAATGGATCCATCTACCTTGTATTTTGTTCTGAAAATCCACTTGCAACTAATGGATTTATTTTCTATAGGTAGATTTATTTTATATGGATTTGATGAATAAATGTCTTCTAGATTTCCAAGGTCAATGAATAATTATCCTTGCAGCTCACCTTCTTTGTGATAAGATTATTCATTCTCATCATCTAATTGTGGGAAAAGTTTATGAAAGGTGGTATGTTTAGACTCCTTCTGTGGAAATGAGTTAAATGATGACTCATCACAAACCATGTCTCGAGTTTCATAAATCTTCTATGTCTCAATATCCATGAGACTATATTATTTTGAGGTAGTACTATACCCAAATATAAGGCACTAGAGTGTTTTTGGTTCATTCTTATTCCTTTTTCAGCTGGGACATGCATATATGATGTATAATCAAATAATTTTAGATGGGATATCGAAGGATTATGACCACATCATACCTCTTCTAGTGTCTTATCTTGCAAGATATTTGTAGGTGCCCTATTGAGAAGATATGTACAGTTGTTTGAACTACTTCTACCTAGAATGGTACCTCTAACTTTGTAGTAGAAATCATGCAACAAGATATCTCCATGATTAGATGATTGAATTTCTCTATAATTGCATTTTTTTGGGGCGTATAGGGAGGAGTCAGGTGCTGTTTGATCCCATGTTACTTCAAGAATGCCAAGAAATCCTTTGATGTGAATTCCCTTGATCTAATTGGAGGATATGAAGAGGCCTCCATGATTGGGTGACAACAATTTGGTGGAAGACCTTAAAATGAGTAAATTTTGCACTCTTCTTCTTGAGAAAGAACACCCATGTATTTTGAGAGAAATCATCAATGAATAATTAGAATTACTTGAATCCTTGGAAAGAAGCAAGTAGGGGTGCACACAGATTGATATGTACGACATTGAGATGATCCTTGGCATGTGATGAAGTCAATTCAAATGGAACCCTAAGTTATTTTCTGGCAAGGCATTTAGGGCATATAAGTAAAGAATAAGACAACTGAGGAAGTCCACATACCATGGCCTTAAGGCTGAGTTAATACAAAGAGACAATGAAAAGGTTTCCATATCGATAATTTTAGAGAGTGTTATATTATACTAAAGAGGTAGAGAGAGTAACTACATCAGATGAAACTACATCTAGGGTAATAATGCTTTGATGTTTCATTCATGAATAATGTAGGTGAATATATACATTACAAAATTGATTATAACAAACTATAACTATCCAATCACTACGTAATTATAAACTAATAACTAACATATAACTAGACATAATAATTTAATACTTAAATAAACTATGCTAACTTCACCTTTTATTACATTATTTTTACTATTGTACCCCCAAAATAGATCAAATTTCACCCTGGCAAGTGACTTGGTGAGTATATCTATTATTTTTAAATTTGTTGGGCAGTACTAGAGATGAATGTTGTGGTTCAAGACTTGTTATTGAATGTAATGGCACTAGACCTCAATGTGTTTGGTTCTTTCATGAAACACTATATTCTTGACAAGCTTCAACATACCTTGATTATCATAGAAAAAGACTGGTGGATGATCTTTAAGAATGTTTATGTTAGAGAGAATGTAACATAGCCAAATTGGTTCACACAAAAATCCTCCTACAACATGATATTCTACCTTTGTGGATGAGAGATAAACTAAATATTACTTCTTACTAATCCAAAAAATTAGTCTAGATTTGAGATGAAAGATATATCTTGAAGTTGATTCCTTGTTATCAAGAGATCCAACATAGTCTGAGTCTATATAACCCTGCAAGAATAAATGTGAATTCTTCTTGTATTGTAGACCATAATCTATTGTACATTGTAAATATCTCAAAATGTGCTTTGATATAACCCAATGACACTTATTTTTCTCTAACATGAATCTCAAAAGATAGGTGACAACAAAGCATATATCTGGCCTGGAATATGTCAAATAAATGAGACTCCCAAAAAGTTGCATGTAGTGAGTTTTATCTACTTGAGGTGAATCTTGAAATTGGGATAGTTTCAAACCTTTATCCATTAGAGTTGAGAATTTTTTATACTTTGTCATCCCATATTTCTCAAGTAGCATCTTGGCATATTTCATCTGTGAGACAAAAATGTGATTCTCCTTTTTCCATATCTCTAATCCAAGACAATAATGAAGTATCCCAAAGTTTTTCACGTTGAAATATTTATTCAAATCATTCTTTAATTATTCAATAACATCATCTAAAATTCCTATGATCACAAGATCATCCACATACAAACAAGAATGACAATATCTATGCCTACCTTCTTGATATACAAATTTGAATATGAGGGGATAAGAATGAATCCATGCTATAATAGATGATCATCTATCTTAATGTACCATGCCCTTAGTGCTTGATTAAGTAAATAAAGTGACTTAATTAGATGACATACCTTTTTTGGATGTTCTTAATCAACAAAGCCTTTTGGTTGGGTCATATATACTTCTTCTTTGAGATCACCATTCAGGAATGTACTTTTAGCATCCATCTATTGAAGCCTCCATCCCTTTTGTATTGCAAGTGCACAATAAATTTTGATGGTATTTATATTCATAGTGAGTGAAAAGGTCTCCACATAATAACTTCTTTCTTGTTGAGCATACCCATTTGTAATAAGTCATGCTTTATATTTTTTGATGGATCCATCTGCCTTATATTTTATCTTGAAAATCCACTTGTATCCAATGGATTTATTTCATATAGATAGATCGACAAGTTCACAAGTCCCATTTTTTATGTGGGCCTCATATTAGCGTCCATAACCTTCTTCCACTGAGGTTGACATAAATCCTCTCGAAATGCCTCTGGTTCAGTGCTATCAACTACTAAACTCATTAGTGCAAGATTAATTTCATTTTTTTCTTGTCTTCTTATATGAACTCTTGATGAAGTATCTAGAATAGAGTTCAAGTGTGAGTCCTAATGGTTCTTTCTACCCATTTTGGATGTTGATGTTTCTATTGATTTGATGAAGAATTATCATCCAAATTTCAAAGGTCAAAAAATAATTATCCTTGTAGCTCAATTTCTTTGTGACAAGATTATTGATGCTCATCATCTAACTATGGGATTAATTTATGAGATATGGTATGTTTTTAATTCTTATATGGCAATGATTTAATTTATGACTCATCATAAACCACCTCTCGAATTTCACAAATATTTTATGTCTTAGGATCCATGAGACAATACGCTTTTGAGGTATTAATATACCCCATTAGAGGGCACTAGAATGTCTTTAGTTCAACCTTCTTCATCTTTTTAGCTGGTACATGCATATATGATGTAGACCCAAATAATCTTAGATGGGAGATCAAAGGTTTATGACCATTCTATACCCTTTTTGATGTCTTGTCTTGCAAGATCTTTGTAGGTGATCTATTGAGAAGATATACGGTTGTCTGAACTACTTCTACCCAAAATGGTGCCTCTAACTTAAAGCATGAAATGAGCCATCTCCATGATTAAATGATTATATCACTCTATAATTCCATTATAATGGGGCATATGGGGAGTATTAATATGTTGTTTGATGTTGTATTGCTTCAAGAATTCCAAGAACTCCTTTGATGTGAATCCCTCCCTCGATCTGAGTGGAGGAGATAAAGAGATCTCCTTGACTAGGTGACAACAAGCTAGTAGAAGACCTTAAAATGAGTAATGGCTTCACTTTTTTTCTTTAGAAAGATCAAACTTGTATTTTGAGAGAAATAATCAATGAACAATTGGAAGTACTTTAACCTTGAAAATAAGTAGGCAGGGGTCTGCATAGATTGGTATGTACCACATCGAGATGATCCTTGGCATGAGAGGAACTCAGCTTAAACATAACCATATGTTATTTTCCTATAGGGCATCCAATGCATACATGCAAATAATGGGATAACTGAAGAAGTCCATGTACCATGGCCTTAAATCTAAATTGGTACAATGAGCTAATAAAAAGGTATCCATATCGATAATGCTAGAGTGTAGTAGATTCTATTGTAGAGGTAGAGAGAGAAACTACATCAGATAAAACTACATCTAGGGAAAATAATTGATCCTTCAAAAATTCTCTATAAATTACTATACCTTTTTGTGAGAGGAGACATAATTGATTTCCATTCTTGATTATGAACTTCACCTTAACTTTATGATTCAAGAGCTAAATTAAAGATAAGAGATTTGTTGTCAAGCTAGGGGACATACAATACCTTTATGAGAGTACATGTTCTCATCCTGAGAGGAATGGTGACATTTCTAATTCCTTCTACAACATACTCTTTATCATCTACAATTCAAACCTGATCTCTAGTGGGTTGATTCATATGTTAATCAAAGAGCTCCTTACATCTTGTCATATGTTTGATAGCACTAGAGTCAATCAACCAAAAATTTATCATTGGTGATGAGGTTTGGGAGACAAGAATTACATTCTTATATGTGATGTAATCTATTTTACTGGAACATCCTTTTTAGATGCATCATAATGTTCTTGTTCATGATGTTCTCTTACATGCCCTTGTTGCTTCCATCACTAACGATGTCTTTTTTATTTATGTGAATCATCTTCATTGGATGTGCCCTCTTAATTGGATGAGCCTTATGTCAAGGTATTATACCATCAATAATCAGTGCCATGCATATTAGTGTGATAAATATGACACCATAATTTTGCATTCACAAATTTATGCTATTGTTGTGACGACTTTGGTGGTCCTTTTGGGAACTTTGAACCTTGTTGCTTGGAAATCATGGCTTTATCCTCAAACTCATCTTTCACAGACAAGATGGATTTTTTTGTTGAATCAAATTCCCCAGTTCTTTAAAAGACACTATTTGATTTTTAATCTTCAGTGTTGTAACTAATGTGCAAAATTGGGAAGTGATAGCTCTCAATGTGATCAAAACCAACATGTTGTCCTTGACCATTTATATAAGCATAATTAATTATGCTTGAAGTTTTACCACCCAACATAAGAATGTCTCAAATTTATTTCCATCTTTCATGTTTGGAGTATGAAGATTAAATTGGAGATGAAAGATCTTAGTTTGGTTTTTCACCTCATAAATAGTGGACAAAATGTCCCAAACCTCCTTTGATGTTGATGCATCCCAAATATGAGGTTAAACCTCATTGATGACACTGAGTGTGATTGCCATTATTGATTTGGCATTGGACTTGTCATATTTCATTTACTCATCAACTTTGATAGGATGGGTCAGTGTACTAGTGAATATGCCTCATAATTATTAGAATTGAAGAATCGTTCACATCTTCATCTTCCATGAGGTAAAATTTGGCCCTTTGAGAAGTTGGACATTAAATAAGAGTAAGTTTGTTGTAGAAATTGTATTTACTTATTTATACAAAATTTCACAAAGCTAAAAAATAATATTTAATTGCTTCAAAATTGTTGTATGTATAAACAAGTGTACTTTTTCAAGGAGTAGATTGAAAGAACCTTCTTTTCTCTTGCAACAAGAGTTGCCTTATTGGAAACATTAGTCGTGGGTTTTTCATCCTTCTTTAGAGAGAAAATAATAGGATCCTTTATCGTAGGCACCTTATAACATGCTTTGGTTTAGGCTATTATAGGCTTCTTAGGCTTTGCGACTAGTTTCTTGACATAAGCATGTCGATTACACAATCAACATCATCACTAAAATAATGAAGCTTCATGAATATATTCCCTATAAAAATGATCACCAGCTACCGTACTTCATTGATTTGATGGAACAAAGTGAAAATCAATTCTCCTACTTTATTTAGTTTGAATCAACCCATAATCATGTATACATTATGACTGGAATAATTAATTATGGGTGGAATAGAATCAAAATCAACATTAGCATTCTTTTTCCTATGAGAATCTAGGTTATTACAATCTTGGTGGCCCTTATCTTTCTTGGCCAATTTCTCTTCCTAGGATTGTGGTTCGATGATACGCCAAAAACTCTGATAGGTTGAGTAGTGCCACTTGTAGCTTGTCATAGTAGGTTTGGGAGAAGTTTCAATCCCATGACCACTAATTCATCAAATGCCTCTCAACAACAAGCACCATTCTGTAGGATGGTTGTAAATACACATTCTGATACTAGATGAGAGCAATAATGATTATATGTTTTATTTATGGACAATGTAGGTGATTATATACATTATAAAACTAGTTATAACAACCGTAACTATCCAACCACTATGTAACTATAAACTAATAACTAATATCTAACTAAACATAACAATTTAATACTTAAATAAACTATGCTAACAAACAAAAAATGTCATTAGGATTTGAATTTGTGAATGGATGGTTGAGGTACCAATAGTAAATTTTGAAACTCTAGTTGGTGCAAGTATTAGAAGTGGACAGCACTCTAGGAATGTTGTATCTTGAAGAGCTCAATGTAGGAAATTAGAACTAGTTTTCTCAATCATGTTGTTTCTTGAATTATCATGCATAATGGTAAAGTATTTTGACCTTGATGATAATGTGTCATAATTATATCCAGTGTTTTTTTGTTTAGTACCCAAGATTACATAATTCATATTTGGTGTTATATGATCATTCATGACAAATCCATTATATTTCATAGTGCATATGAAATTTATCACTTTATTTATGTATTCTTCATCTCAATATTCATTCATCCACAGTGCTTTTCTATCAATATATCTTCTTCCCAACACACCTATTTTAGTAACATCCTTAATTTGGCCATGTTATAGCCTAGATATGATTTCCCACTCATTCTCTATTGTGTTTTTTTTTAATGGGGCAACATCCTCATGTTAAAAAACACTATGATTTTTAACATATTTTGGAATAGTCCTTCGATTGACATGTCAAAGATTATAATTTAATGACTTCCAATTTAATTTTAATGCATCATCATCAAGTCCAATATCTCTTTATATTTAATGAAATAGATTTTAAAGTAATAACTCTGACCAATAAAAATCAACCCATTTATGTAATTCATATGTAGGGATGAAGGAAAACCTTAGGAATAATCTCTCAATAGTTGTGATACTCATCACCTCCAATTTGTTATCTCTTTTTTCATTTGGATTATATGTACAAGATCTAGCTACCTCAATAAGTGAAACACTTTCCATGGAAAATGGTAGGTTCTTGTATCCATCAATGAAATTTTTTGTATGTTTGTCATGGACATCTTTGTCTTTTTTAGCTACATGTTTGAGCACCTCACATAAAACATTTAAATTGAAAAATACTCTAATACTCTCTGTTAATGGAAGCTCCAACAACATGTGACATGTTTATCATGCCCCAATGTCTCTTTCAACAATTATTTTAGTTGAAAGTCTTATATATGATATTATTGCTAATTCATCAAGGTTTTTAATGTTTGCAAGTTGCATCAACATTTGATGATAATTTTTAAATCTCTTCTCTACTTTTTCTACATAATTGGTAATGTAATTGACTATGACATGTCTGGAAAGAACATATTTCTAATCTATGTTTTTGGTCCATGGCTATAGTATGTAGCGATTGTGTCCTTAATCTATCATCATTTCTTGCATGATCAAACTTTTTATCTACTATAGTTGAGTCTTGATATAATTTTTATCCCTCAAGATTCAATGGACATAGAGCATTATACCAATAGAATGTAGTGATTGTGTATTTAATAAATCATCATTTCTTGTAGAATCAAACTTTTTATCCATTATTTTGGAGTCTTAATATAATTTTGATCCCTCAAGATTCAATGGCCATAGTGAATTATACCTATAAGCATTAGGAACTTGATTGTTAACTCTTACAAACATATTATTTTTAATATCTATACAACTATTTAAATGATTTAACATCTTACATATAAATCATACTTCCTCTTTTCTTACATAGATAGACATCCTCTCTACACATTTTATGTCATTCTACATAATTGAGTAGCTCTTCATAGTTATGTTTCATATCCACTTGTGTAAGTTTTCTTATATTTCAAAGACATGGATGTTGAGTAAAATTTTGCAATGCCTACAATTCATAATATATAATAATTTATTATTTACATTAAAAAAATTAAAAAAAAAGGTATAAACCATAGACTTGGCAAGGATTGATAACATACATGTAAGTTTCATTGGTGTGGATCTTCCCTAAGATTCCATGTGTGAATAATAGAATGAAAGTATTTCTAGGCATTTTTCCATTCATAATCATTTATCCAATCAAATTTGTCCATATTTGGTGGTTCATCTAACCATATGAATCCATGCACATGTGGTGAACCTCTATGTTGTCATTCATATCTAAACCATTAATATTTTACTTTCATTCCTTTTTGCAATATCTCCTTATGAAAAATTATATGTCACAAGTGCATGTAGAGTGCCAATATATGAGGATAATAAATAATATTATGTGGTTCCCAATTTTGGGTTTCTTATGGATTTGTTTGTTTTATTCCAAGCATTAGTGCATGTAGAATAATTTAATACATATTAGCTACACTTAAAGTGAATAAAATGGTAGATGACCCAACTTGATGTAGCATGTCAATTAATTCATCGTGACATTTTACCCAATAGGATATTTTACCCCTCAAGGTGGTTACAAATTGTATCAAATGATTAACTAAATGGGAGTGGGGCACATTGTCCATATGCTCATGCAACTCATTGATGGTTATTAGCATATCTTGAAGACTCTTTTTCAAAAAAACCATTGAATAATTTTTTACATGATGTATCATTATCATGTTCATCATGTAATATATAAATTGAGGGTGTTCACCAAAATGGTGATTCCTATCTTGAAATAGACGTTTAATAAATTTATGAAAATGTACTTATCTTGACCGTAGTTCTAGCCTATCACATCTCACATCAAGAAACAATGTTGGAAATTCCATATCAAGTAATCCTAATGTGACATACTCATTGTTAGGAGATGATCCAATTCCTAGCTAATCGATCAGTGTTCTAGGATCTATATTAGGGTTGTTTACCCATGCATGGATTAATTTCATCTCTTTTGGGGAATTTGTTGGTTTAGAATCCATTTATGTCATGTGACTAATGATATTTCCTTATCCATCTCCATCAGTGGACCTACAAATACAAATTCATTTACATCAGAATTAAACTGAATATGGACAGAGCTCAATTGTCTAAATGTGTTTTCATTAGATTCATATAGAAGTTCACTGAGTGCATTTTCATCAATCTAAATATCTAAATATAACCTGTCACATTCTATTTTGTACTTGAGTGCCTTATATATGTGCTTTGTATTGATAGTAAAATTTTAATTTATTTCATATTGATCCCTCCTCCAAACTATTATCATCAATAAATATTTTATTTGACGTGGAAAAACCTTAACTATTTATTTTATTTAGTGTGGAAAACTTATTGTATGTCCTTTATATTTATATTAACCTCTAGTTACATGTGTCACTTGTAGGATTGGGTTGACATGGGCTATTAACATTTCCTCAACCTATGTTATGTTTTTAAGTTCTAGGACTTGTGTCTAAGGATCCATATTGTTTGACGCTAAAAATTGATGATGGTCTTTCTCTTGTCGACATATATTGCATACAGGGCCTTCAAGTGTTCAAAAAACATTCATTCTAATGTAAGTTTATTGACAAATATAACACATGGTTGGTAAAGCAATCTTATCTAGACCATGTCAAAAAATAATTTGAAAAGTATTCAAATCTCTCCCAAGCATTCCAATAGGATTAGTTATATTTTTTTCCTTCTCAATTTCTAAATCTTGCATTCATCTTCTTCTAGGTTGTGATGTTGAATCTTCTTCTAAATCATTATTTTGCATTTGTTTTCTTCTAGGTTTTGATGTTGTTTGGTCTTGTATATCATTATTTTGTGAATTATTTACAACATCAACATCCATTACATTTTGAGCTGAATTCTTTGGTGTTTCAAACACATGATCTATCAATATTGAATTAGATTCTTCAAAATCAATGTCAATGTTATCAATCAATCGATGATAGTGTGTTTGTGATGATTCACAATGAAGTTCTTGTTTGTGTTGTCTTTCTACCTCAATTAATTGATCTGAATACATTTATCTTTGTAATCTTATTCTTAATACATATTGTTCATCTTGAGATGTTTGTTCACATATTTTTTTCTTATTTACATGTTGTTTCTTTTATGCTTTCAATTCTTTAAATATCAGTTTGGCCTTGTGTTCTCAAAATCTTTATTTATCATTATCATTTCAAAATTTTCTTTTATCCTCTTTTTATTCATCTATCATTTCTTGTTGTCTTCGTCTATGATATTGTCTTTGTTGTTCTCCTTGATATTATCTTCATTGTTCTTCATTTTCAAATTTTGATTTTGGTTGAGCCATATTTATACAATTTTTAAAAATAATATGTTTTGAGCTTCCTTGGAATAACATATTGCATTTGATCATTGTGGAATATCTAAATCATATTCATAATTTGCAAATATACAGAAACATTACATAAATCAATATGTATAGTAATAATTTATCAAGATGATATCTAAAATAATGGGTGGTAGTCCAATGGTGAAGATAATGGTGTAAAAGATATTGCCTAGCTGTCCACCAAGGTACAAATCCCAAAAGATATTTAAAAAAAGATGACGCTAAAATTAAGTCGAAATCATACACCAAATAAATTTGGCGGAATGAATACCCTTTAATCCTTGACACTAAATCGAAAAAACATTATATACAACAAATCTATGTAAAAATAAGATTTCAATTAAAAAAAAATTATAAATTAAAAAAATTAATATATTTTTAAGTACATACACATATATATTTCAAGTCTTTCAATTTTTCATATAGTTAATTTGTTATACTTGACAAATTATTTTAACAAATATATTAAATAATATTTATAAAATCTAAAAAAAAATAAAATAAATAAATAGATTATTTTTAATGTTTTCCTTCTATTGTGAACTATATTAACATTTGGACGGAAACGTTGAATAAATAATTTTCGTGAAAAAAAATATATCCCTTGTAGCTTTTGAAGGGCATTGTTATCCATATTCTTATACTCCATATAATAAAACTTTTCCTAATTTTGTGGAGCAACGGCTATTTAAGAAATTAATATCATCCTTAATGAATACGTTATTGGAAAAAGACGGAGGATATGCTTGGGATGCTAAATAAGAAAGTCCAACGCATCAAGATTGTTGGCAAAAGAAAAGAGAGAATGTTTACATTTAATGACTTTGGAGAAGTACAAAAATGTTCATGATGCAAGGCATACATATTTATGCTTTTATCGTTGTCTTTTGTAAATTTTTTTCCTCCCTGCCTTCTCTGCTCTGCTCTTCTCTTTTGTGTGTGTGTTTGTTTTTTAATTGATTTGAGTTATATTTATATATTTTTAAATTTATTTTAAAAGTTATATTAGTTGATTTTTATATATTGTATCAATTCTTATAAAAAAATTAATGTATATTTAAAAAAATTAAAAATAAATGTTTGTCATTTTTTATAATATGGTTGTGATATCATACTTTTCTCCACTTTTTTATTGTAGAATGCCTATCGACGTAATAAGTTTTGCAATGATTTTGTCGATTATTATATTTATTAATTTATTGTCAATATTTGAAGGGCCAACTCTCAACCTACTACGAAAGTAGTTCCATAGAAGTGGGGCTCCTAAATTTTTTTAGGGATATTGTAAAGTAAATTTACGAACATATAGTAAAAGTGGTTCCATGATATAAAAATTGTGAATGTATGCTGCGAATTTATAAGAGATAATATTTAAAAATATTATATTTTTATTTATAATTAAAGTTTAGACAAAATTTAACCACTCATAAATATATATGGGGTAAACTATCTTCCTACAGAATAAGTGCAGGGACAAGAAACTTCCAGCCATCCTCCTGCTTTTCCACCCCCTCAGATTCTTCCTTAAAAATTTTCCAGCTCTTTATTTTTACGAAAATATTTAAAATTTTCATATTGCCATACCTTTCATTTTTCATGGGACCATTCCTCATTAAAATTAGGTGCAACAACCCCCTCCATGGAATACCAGCCTTAGAACTTTTTTAACAGTTTCTCAAATAAAACATAGGTGTGACTTAAGCTCTTCTCAATACTACTAACATAAAATTTAGGACTGAAATACTACTATTTAAGAGAATTTATACTGTTCGATGAGATAAATGACCTAGTAGATCCTTAGGTAGATTGAATGCTATGTTTCTAACAATGTTTAAACATTGTTCAGTGATTGAGATGTTGATTTCCACTACGCTACCACGTTTTTATCTTCCTTGCATTCATATTTATTAATGTTATACATTTTTAGTTCTAGTTTAAAAGTGTACTTTTTTGTTTGAAAGATAAACTTGAATCTTTTAACATCATGTTGGAATTACATGTACAAATAATCAACCCTCTTCGTCTTCATGTTAAGGATTACCAGATATTCATTCTACTAAATTGGTCACAAACTTGAATCTAACCATATTTCTTCTAATATCTCTTGAGATTCATACTTTGAAAGGTGATGTGATAAATACACTTTCCCATTATTTATTTCAATTAAACTACAAAAGTTTCAATATACTTTTTTTTAATTATTTTTCATGTAATAAATTTTTTGATAATTTTATTTTTTTCATAATCTCTTTTAATTTTACAGGTTTTTTAAAATTATAAAATAAAAAAATAAATAATTACAAAAGGATAGAAATGTGGTGGTCAATTGTGGCTTCCCCGTAGGAATTACAAAAACTTATTATTCAATTTAAAACGTGCGTAAAATTTAAAAAAGAGAATCTAGTTTTTGGTGGTGATGGCGAGCAAAGACCCCACTTGATATGTTGGAAAATTACAAGTCAAATTTATGTTTGTTTTGCCGTGCTATTAAAGTATTTGACTTTCAAACCTGGTTTATCAAAATTGAAATTGAGAGTAAGTCCTTCCATTAGGGTGGAGGTTAAAAATTGAAAATAAAAATGGAACATTTTTATAAAGCAAAAATTGTGTGGATCATCATTTTGTGATGAACACATATATATATTGGTTGGATCTCCGTGTCAAAGTATACCATTCCTTCTTTTCACAATATAATAAACGTCAAATAAATAAATATTGGCACAGAGCATGCTAACCGAAGATTTAAGTTTAAATTGAATTGCATTACCAAAATGCAGGGTGAAGAAAATCTGAATTCGGTTGAGCGAAAAGTAGCACCGTTGGTACCCCCACCTTCCATCAAGTCTACACTAAAATTACAGCTTTCCTTTCAAAAGTTGGTTGTACACAAGTCAGCTGAAGTTGGCCAGTAAAACTCGTTTGAAGGCCAACCCTAACCAAACTACCAACATCGCCACTTGGTTAAATATGATTCAATCAATCAATTTTTATTGTTATTATCACAATTTTTATAATTGGCATTCATTCAACATATACTTTCCTACATTGCAAAAAGTGTTGATTAAGCCTCATTTTCAATCGGGCACAGCTGAAACAAGAAACAATTTGATATCAGCTTCTTTTACCATATACTTGAAAAGAGTTACATTATGTTTTGAGCAGAGTTGGTGAATGTGAAGGAAGAAATCCCTTGTCCTGTAAGCTCACTACAGTGTCACACAGGCACTTGTCTATCGGCGTAAACGAAAGGCCCACATCTCTAAGCTTCTGCGCAGAGAATTTAAAGGGCTCTTTCTTGGAATTTTTCTGGTCTGAACACCTGCACGGATAAATAGAAATGTGATAAATATTTTTTAACGGGCAAAACACAATCATACATAATTCTATTAAAACGTGACTCATGGAAATTTACGGACTTTGTGGGAGTTGGGTATTGTGGAAACATGGCGGACAACATTTCCACCAGTTGAGCTCGGTGCAGGTTGGTTTCCGCACACAGATATCGTCCACAAGCAGAAGGTGTTTCGTAGACTAATATGTGAGCTTCCGCCACATCTCTTACGTCCACATATGCTTGAGTTAAATTCGCATATGTTTTAGCAGACCCTGCACAGTGCACACCATATATAAGACCTTCACTTTCAATATATAAATGTAGAAATGTATAAAGCATTGTAAGAAGAATGTACCAGTCAAGTATTTCATGATATGCGCAGTGCTGGCGTTGATGAAGGACTGCAACAAAGGACCCAAAACCAAACATGGATTCACCACCACCATATCCAGATTCTTTTCCTCCGCTCGCTTCCATGCAGCTTTCTCCGCCACTGTTTTCGCATAGCAGTACCAGTTCTGCACCATTATCGTCTTTGTTATGTTACCCCATTTATTCATATCAATTCTAAATTCTAATTAATGTTTGCAGAAGTACGTCTTACTTTTGTTTGAGCGCAATAATCCAAATCACTCCAGCAGTCTTCATCCACGACAAGGTGGGAATCTCTGTTTGGATCCATGTAAACTGCGCCGATTGAAGATGTCAATACTACGCGCTTTACTCCACATTCTGCACAGGCAACTAACACATTGGCCGTTCCTTTGACTGCTGGCTCTATCACTTGTTCCTGCATCACCACCGCCATTACCATTAAAGAGAGTTAAATTACGAGTTTTTTTTACTCGGAGATTGAGATAAAGAGACAGTTACAGGATCATCTGTGAGAAGGCAGGCCATGTGGAAGACACCATCGCAGCCTCTAATAACTTCGATCAGGCTTTGATAATCGAGAATATCGGCTCTGACAAGGTGAAGCCTCTCTTTCGCTCCTTCCAACTCATTCAGATGTTCATACTTGCCCTTATCTGTATTTGTCAAACCCAATCCAGAATATGGATATGAAATAGCTAAAACACACACATATATATGGGGATGCAATTAGATATATGCTTACCAGGATTACGGACGGCTCCTTTAACAGTATAGCCTTTCCTCAACAATTTCTTGACAAGCCAGGAGGCAATGAATCCTCCTGCTCCCGTCACACAAACTGTTTGTTGCTTCATTTCTTCTCTTGTAATTTAGAGTGACAATGAAGAATAATGTAACCAACCAAAAGAATGCTTACAAGTGAAGTGCCCTCCGCCCTCCTTTAATAGGCGGAAGAGAAGCTGCTTCGCGCCTTCTTAAGGAAAGACTAACCTGAGTCAAACACCGACCAAAACCATGACTCATGATAAATAAATAGAGCCCTCAACGGAATCCAGATATCACTACACACCGTTTTGTGAGAAAATGGGGCCTTAGCTTTTTGCAATAGAGTTTGGCGTTTCAACAGTTTCCTTTTATGACTTTTTTTGGAGTTTGGTTTATTGTGAACGGGGAAAGCTAATGTTGAAACGTCGGGTCAACGCGGAAAAAAAAAAACATGATAGGAAAGTGATGCAAGCATTGACGTATATAAGCAATTTGCATTATTCAAAAAGAAGATTAGAGAATAATAATAACAATATATTTTCAAGGTTTATGATATGAGGTAGTATTTAAGTTATTGTTTATAATGTATGGTATTATTTTTTATTTTGGGTATGTAAGAGGTATTTTATCATGTAGTAATTTGATTATATTTTTTAATTTAAATTATAGTTTATAATGTATGAGATTATTTTATATTTTTGGTATGTAAGAGATATTTTATCAGGGGTAATTTGACTATATTTTTTAATTTAAGTTATAGTTTATAATGTATGGGATTATTTTATATTTTTGGTATGTAAGAGGTATTTTATAAGATAGTAATTTGATTATATTTTTTTAACTTAAGTTATAGTTTATAATGTATGGGATTATTTTATATTTTCGATATGTAAGAGGTATTTTATCTGGTAGTAATTTGATTATATTTTGTAAGGTAGCTTATAATGTATGAGACTATTTCGCATTTTTGATGTATAAAAGACATTTTGGTTATGGTCTACAAGGTAGCTTACAATGTATGGAATCACATTGTACTCCTGGTATGTAGAAGGTACCTTATTATGTTCAAATATGAGGCATCCATACCTTACCTTGCTATAGTTGACCGTATGATCTCCCTTTTGGGAGCACATGTTCTTCTCTAGTAAGCCAACTCATGTGCACAATCTTTAGTCTACGTGTAGAATTTGGTAGGAAAAAAAAGTGCAGTCTTCTATACACCTAGTACGATAATTTTATTGAATGAAGACTTATAGTCTTCACACGATAGAGCCTCATGTGAAGGTGTTAATTGCACACTTGGAACAAAAGTGGTAAAGTAGGGCACAAAGGAAATGTTAGTACAATAATTTGGGATAATTATATTTGAATTTGAAGACTGAAATAAAAAGATGACTTTTTGTACATATAACTATGTTTTCCTCCATTGAATTTAATTTGGTTAACTATTATTTTATGTTGTGTATCGTTATTATGCACACCATTTTTGGGTGTTGCCACATGTGAATTATGGGTTGCGTGGTCTAAAATTATCTTTCATTTGGACTCTTCAACCACAATTGTATCAAATGGTATTAGAGAGGGTTTAAATTGTAAATTGAATTCTATTTTCCACATTTATAAGTGTGGGTAGAAAATGGTGGATATCTTCCAACATGGACGCTATTAGGCAGAAGGTGTAGTGAGTCCACTTGTTATAGTGATTTCTTGAGGAAAATAAATGGCACACATATGGGTTACTCTCAAAGGGCGAGAAATAAATCAACCACCAAGAGTGGTAGATGTGGTGAACTTAATGTGAGATCTTCAAGAAAAAATGGAAGCCATGGAGACTACTCAAAAAATGGGATTAGATTTAGATTCAAGTGATGATGAGGCACAAGAAATGCACATGGACAAATTTTATGAAGACCCGATAAAGATTAGATCATTTTGGGCCATGTACAAGATAGGTGGTAAGTTGCACACATGGACATTCCAAACTACCGAAGGAGTTTATTTCTACAAGATTTGATAGAGTGGATTTCATAATTAGATAAGTGCTTTAAGCATGAGTATATAGAATATCCTAAGAAATTGAGTTTTGTGTGTACCAAATTGAAAGGGCACATATCTTTGTGGTGGGATCATAACCATATAGACCGGTAGATAAAAGGCAAGGATGAAATTAAATCTTGGAACATAATGATTGCCAAGGTAAAAGTGATGTTTATGTCTGCAGATTATGAGATGAATCTTTTTATAAAATTATAAAAGTTGACACAAAAAATATGAGCATTAAGGACAATACAAAAGAACTATATATATTGACTATTCATGCTAGTCATGTAGAAGATGGTGCAAAGTAAGTCTCAAGGTATGTGAATTAAATTCATGTTTCCATTTAGGATGAATTTGTTATGGTAAACCATATGTCCATAGAGGAAGCCTATTGATGCATATTGAAGGTATAAGAAAGGTTTTCTAAAAGATAATAAGGCACCATGCAGGGAAATGGTCAAATTGTACACAAAAGAGGAGGTATTGTCTACAATGGAAAAAAAAAAAGAAAATGCACACATATGAGGGAGAATGATCACATCATAGGATCATGATCATGCATGAAGAGGAAGAGGATCATTTTTAGGTAGAGGATACAATAGATGTGGATGAGGCATATTTTCTCTGTTACATGCCTTATATGCAAATAAGGCATAAAGCATTAATGTGCTTGCATGCATAATAAATTGGAGTTGTGTGCATAATATATGATAGAAACCATGTTGTACACACCGATAAGGGAAGTGTTCCACATTGATCAATCACATGGAAAAACCAGAGTGTGGTGAGGTCCTCATGATGAAGAGAGTATTGTTGAAGCTCTAGAATGAATCAAATACACTAGCATAGAGAAAGAACATATTCAATACCATCCATAAATATAAAGGAAATTGCTACAATATACTCATTAATAGTGGTAGTAGCGATAATTTGATTTCAAATGTAATGGTATAAAAACTTGGTCTAAAAATAACTAAACATCAAAATGCATAAAACGTGCCTTGGTTATTTAAGGGACATCAATTACTAGTGAATGAATGATGTACAGTTAGTTTATAGTTAGGTGCATACGAGGATGGAGTGTTGTGCAATATCATGCCAATGGATGTTTTCCATGTATTATTGGATAGGCCTTGGTAGTTTGATAAGAAAGCTTTACATGATGGAAGAGTAAATGCTTAAAAAGTAATATTCAAAAAAAATATGTGAGTGTAGAGAACATACTTTCAAAAGGAGAAATATGAAAATTGATATAAGTACCAATGTGCAAAACATGTTTCCAAAACATGCCCTCACTATAATATGAAGATGTTGAGTACTGAATAGGCATGGAGAAGATGCTTCCAAAGCATGCCTTCACTGAATCTAAAAATTGTGAATGTGTGGAAACTATGCCTATATTTCATACCTCCACTGAATCTAAAAATTGATATAAGTATCACATACTTAATAAGTGTGGAGCACATACTTCCAAAGCATGCATGCCCCCAATGAATCTAAAAATTATGCCAAGTTTGGAGAACATGCCTCTATGACATGACTCCACTAATATGCCCCCATTTGAGGTGAGGAAAAGATAGGAACTGGTAATTAACTCACCTAAAAATTATAAGATAATTGTATAATCTATGAATGGAACCATGTATGATATAAAAGGAACATGTCTAGGTAGATATAACATTGAAGCACATATAACCAAGGTGATCACATGAAGACCTAAGATGCATGATAATTATCATGGTAACATCTATATAATAATAGTATAAGATCAACAAGAAAATAATCACACACACAAGAGTACTCAAAAATAAGTCAAAGTGCACCAGTCCAAGGAGACCGTAAATAAGGGGAATGTTCAAATACGACACAATTTAAGGGACATGACTTAGTCAAATTTTCATAAAAGTAAGGATGACATACTAAAATGTCCATACAATAAACAATGACATATGCAAATATCAAATAAATCATACATAAGCACAAGGGACACAAGTAAAAGAGCATATTAAAATTCTTGAACAAGGAATATAATAGCAAGGCAAGACACTCAAGGATGTGTATAAAGTAAAGAATAAGCAACCAACATAAACATGCCATAGTAGCCCATTGGTCAAATGTGTTAGGAAAAAAATGTCTAGTGTATAGCATATCAAGTACCCTATGTAAGATGTAATATTGGATAAAGCCATGTATATGTACATATGTTAGCTCAAACATGATAATGAAACATGATAATTGAACCATATAACCTGGAAGTATCATGATCATTTAAAGCAGATGCCCCCAATGTCTATATGACATGAGTAGAGGGAAGGCCAAACATCTAAAATTAGGAATAGATCATGTATTTATGTATGTCTATGTCACACACAAGTATACGTTTTAAACACATGTGTGTATGTATAAGTAACTAAATATGTCATCCATTAACATGGAACCAACACATAGATGCCAAGGAGCCAAAAGGACATGTAGGTGCCAAGAATATTTTTAGATTTTTGAATGTTTTTTATTTTTTTGGTATTTTGGGAAATATTTGAAAAGGAAAGATCATCCTTTGATGGCATCAAATAGATGTTCATAGATATCTCCCCACTCTAAACCTAGTGTAATAATCTTGTGATGCTACTAAGGAGCATGTATAGGTTCAATATCTATCATTGTATTATTTGTGATGATATGTATATGTGAAATAAGACTCTATGGTCATGAGTTAGTAGTATGAGTAATAGAAGTAAGGGTTCATGGAAACCATCATTAGGTGTTATGTGGCTTCTTTGGAATAACTATAATAGGAATACGTGTAAGTGCATTGGATATATGAACATGGTGCATAGTAGATGGAGATTTGGTGGAATCCACTGTATGTATCTAGTGTAATGGTCTCTCAAGTAATAGCCACCTAGTAAATGGGATTTCCTATTGCTTACCCTTTTGTGGTGAGTTAGCTTTAGTAGACTTGGTAATTAACTATTTGGGTATACGTTTCTCTTGTTCAATAGGATGCTCATATGGAATTCCATCAATTGTAACTACCCAATTGGCATGAATGTATTTGACAGACCCATGCACTATAGAAGGTACTGTTTAAAGTGTATGGATCCAAAGCCTTCCCAATACATATCAAAGATCCATGTGGAAGGTATAACTGAAAAGGTAGTAACCACATGTGTGGGACCAACCTGTAAAGGTAGGTTAATCTCACCAAGAACCTTTTGGGAGGTCCCATAGAATTATCTAATTGATTTAGAAGGATGCAAATCATGATGAGTATAACCCAAGTGCATAAGTAATTTCATGGTGCAAAAATTCTCACTTGCACCATTATCAATCATAACACTACGTATAGGGTATTTATCAAGATATACTCAAATGAATAGAGAATGAAGATCATATTCATCATCCTTAATATCACTATCATTGAAAGTAATTGAGGGTATCTAAACCATAAGAGGTATATATCATGTGTAGTTACCAATAATCCTATCTAGTGGATGCCCATAATGTGATGGAGGAGAATGTGCATTATATGCAATTTTCACTTTGAGATCCTTATAGTATGGTCTTGCAAAATATTATTAAATATTTTTTATTTTTGGTGATCACTAGGTTGTGACCCTGATTCCTTTAAAAGATCCTCAAATGTAAAATTTTGGTCATCAATAAGATCTTTGATCTTGTGTTTCAAGGTAAAACATCTATTTGTAGAATGCCCTAGTCCCTAATGATAATGATCATAAGAATTCACATCATATCATTTGGGTAGAGGTCATATCAACCTTGATAGGATGAGGGAGAGATATAAGTTGACACTTAAAAAATTGTGGGAGAAATTAATGTTGGGACTTAGGTAAATAGGAGAAATGTCTCCTTAATGCATTAGATAATTTTTTTTGATTAGGCTACTATAAAATTATGCTAATTGTGGTGATTGTTTCCTTTTTAAGCTTAGGAGGTTTTACATTATAATTTGGTTTGATTGTAAATTTGGTACTGTATGTAGATGTAACTGGTGTGTTTGCTACATACTTGAGCATATTTAATGAAACAGACTTCATTTCACGGTCCTGTACAACTTGGAATAAGTCATCAAAATATTTTAACTTCTTAAAAGTAATGGACTCATGTACAAGAACAAATAAAATTTTCTTGAATATGTATTTCAAAACCTTATCTACCATAGTATTGGTAATTTTAGCTAGCATTGTCTTATATATCAAGACATTAATTGATAGGTTCATTGGTTCCTTGTTTGATTTTGGAAATTTGAGCATATGAAACTTTTTCATAAATATTAATTGAAAAGTGTGCTAAAAACTTATCTACAAGAGGTTTGAATGTTTTCATGGATTGGAGAGGTAAATTATAGAACCACTTCAATGCATAGTCTTTGAGGCTTCTTGGAAATAATTTGGTCAAATTTTTATCATGGGAGGTGTAATCAAGGTATGCTGCATAAAAGGATAAAAAATGCTACTCAGGATCACCTTTTCCATCATAAAATGGAAACTTAGGTGAAAAAAAACTAGTTGAAAAAGGGTGAAAATATATCTCAAGTGCAAGAGGGTTATTCAACACATCTTGTGAATCAATAGCATGAGGAGATTTTAAAGATTTTTGTTTAACTTTTGTAACCTTATCCTCTAGGGTATTTATAACTTGAAGGAGTGTCTGAACTGTAGACCCATTGGGATTTATATTAGAAAGTTGAATAGCCACTAGGGAGGACGTAAACATGGTTTGAGTAGTAATAGGCATTAAATCCAATATTTTTATTGAACAATTGATAATTCCATGGTAGATTTAGCAATAGTAGTTTTAGGAAACAAAGGTCTAAACACATAACCCATTCCCCCACTAGATGTATTATGTTGTAATGTGTTCAAGGGTAAGGATGTTTCAACTATACCTTTTAAAATTTTTGTTTCCCATATAGTTTTTATGATCTCATCAAAATATTTAGGGTTTTGAAAAATACACTCATGAAACAATGCAATTGTTTACACTTGATCATGATCTATGTGTTAATTTTCAATTATTTCATGGTTTTCATTATCATAATCTTCTTTTATGATAACCCTATTAATATGTTTTTCATTTTCAACATGAATATCATCATGATCCATAGTATGAGATCTCAAATTGGTTTGAGAAATATTAGATGGTGGGAGGGGGATCTCAATGTGTTCAATAGGCACACCTCCCAATCTATGGCTATGCCTAGGTTGCATGCAAAATAATATAAGTAATAAATGAAAAATTACAATAATCTAACACCCTAGATAGATTAAAACCCTAGGAATAAAAATAAATTACCTTTATATAAATTGGGTTCATCAAATGTTTAACCCTAAAATGAGAGGGTTTAGATAGGTTGAGGTTACCTAGATGATCTAGATGACCTCTATTAAATGGGTATATAAATGATAATGCACAATGATGATAATCAGATATACAATAGGCCAATTGGGTTCTAAACTTAGATATATACATACACTAAATTTCATATGCTGAGAATAAACTAAATATAGAAATTACAACTAAGATATGTATGGAAATGATAGATAATTAATATATTTAGATAATTATAATGCTAATAAAATGTTGGATCTAGAACAAGTAGGAAACAAACTAGAATACAATTCTAGAGAAGTCATCAAAATCTAGATTTGACTCTTCTGGAGCTCTAGATAGTTACATCAACCTAAAAGGGTTACATTGATGCTACTGTTTGTGTTCAACACAAGTGTCCTATACATAATACTTGATGGAAAAATATGTGACCACTTGGATCTTCTAGGTTTGATTTTGCCTTTGCTCTGGTGTATTCAGATTTAGGTCATGGACTGTCAATCCTCATGAATTCACAAAACCCTAGCTATTCATCTTCATAGTGACCTTGGGGGGAAATGGGTTAATGGGCATATGGCATCAAGATGACCCCAAAGACCCCTCTATCAATTAATTTTTCATACACATCTAATATTTTGAAGAGGGCCTCATACTGATGTAGTTCTCCTCTATGTGTTAGTTTATGTGTGAATCATGCAATATGTGATAAGTATAATAGTGACCTAGCTTGTTATTCAAAAAATATAGCTCTTGGGTCACTCCTTCAGTATTTAACACATGTGTATGTGTTGTTCTTATGACTAGTATGAGAATAGGAGAGAATAAGAAAGCTTTACTTTATTATGTGTTTGATTGAATGATTTTGATAGTTTGCCTTGGTTTGTGCTAGGTGTTTTCTAGGTGAATAATTAATGAGGGTTGATATTGTATCCCTTTTAAGAAGTAACTCACATTAAATCAATTATGCTAATCATCAAGATACATTTAATTTGAAAATTGGATGACTTTAGGGCATTAGACAATTGCATTGGGTTAAGACACTAGCATCAATAGTAATGTCTATCCCAGATGTTAGTGTCTGAGGAGTAGGAAACTAGGTATAAACCAAAAAATTATAAAAGTGGAGGATAAGTACATTTTAAGCATTATGGGAAAGATACAATCCCTGGTTCATCAATATAAGACTGGTCAAACTAAGATATAGGCCAAGTGGTATAAGATAGAGCACATGCAAGATTTACAAAAGTGGGAAATGGTTTATAACTAAGAGGAACAACCAAGGTTTGAATTTTCAAAGTGTACAAGATGGAGGTGCTATATAATCCATAAATATCATCTACATTCACCTCCCCTTTAATCTAGTAATTAAATTACTAGTTTAAAGGAATAGAGTGCGTACCTAGGTGTGTATAACACACCTTGTCTTTCTATGTGCCCAAATTGAGTGATTTATTGGTAACTAACCTAAAACCAAGATCATGTTATAGTACATAATCAATTCATATAATCTATAATTTAAATTACCTGGAATAGATTTAAATTGAAAGAGCAAGGTTTAGGAGTACACCTATGTGTTGATGTAACTACCTTGGCTATTGGCAAGTTGATTTGAAAAAGACATATCATTGTAAGGATATGAAAATAATATTAGGACAAATATAGATACATATTGAAAGTGCATATATCCAAGAGATAGAGATAGATATAGATAGATAAATAGATAGATAGAGAGATAGAGAGAGAGATCTAAAGGCCATTGCCACAAACCTTGGATCAAATGTGAGTTTTCACCTGGCCAAATTGAAATTATCTCAATCATGCAACCCAATGATACTTATAACTTGGTGAGGTTGGATGATATAATCAAGTCCAACTTAAAAACTTGGCAATGTTTAGTGATTTAATCACCTCAACCATAGCAAAAAACAAACTAACGACTGCAGTAGATTAACTTAATAAATGTTTGTAAAAGTTCATCTAGGGTATCAATATCTAAAAGAGTTTTGAAATCTGAAAATGATTTGGATTTTAAAATATTAGGTATAAATTGAATAACATATACTCCTTAGATATATCTCATGTTAAAACTATATATAAAAATGGTACCAATGTATAGAATTATGACATTAATATGATTTTGAATCATATAATTATGTGTTTTGGCTAATTAGGAAAAACTATGTAAGTGTGGAAAACATACTTCGAAAGGGAGAAATCTAAAAAATGATATAAGTACAAATGTGGAGAACATGTTTCCACAACATGCCCTCACTATAATATAGACATGTTGAATACAAAATAGGTATGAAGAACATGCTTCAAAAGCATGCCTCCACTCAATATGAAAACTATGAATATGTGGAATTCGTGTATATATGACATGCCCCCATTGAATATAAAAATTTATATAAATACCACATACTAAATAAGTGTGGAGAACATGATTCTAAAACATGCCTCCACTGAATCTCAAAACTATGAAAAGTGTGGATAACATAAATCTATGACATGCCCCCACTAATATGCCCTCCTTTGAGTGAGGGAAAGATAGTAAATATTAGTCAATGTTCCTAAAAATTATAAGACAACTGTATAATATATGAATGGAACTACGTAGCATATAGCAGGAACATGTCTAAGTAGATATATCATTGAATTGCGTAAAAATGATGTGATCACATAAGGCCTCAGATGCATGATAGTGATCATGGAATTATCTAGATAATAATGGTACAAGCTCAAAAATAAAACAAACACACATACACACACACACAAGAGCACTCAAAAGCAAGTCAATAGGCATTGACCCAAGGATACCACAAACAAGGGGCATGTTTAAAAGATGCACAATCGAAGGGACATAAATTAGTCAAATTGTTGGAAGCATAATGTATTGGGGGGAATTAGTGTCCTTAAATTTTTTTAATTTCACTTTAATATATCTCCTAATCATTCATCAAAAAACACCATCATATGAGCAATATCAACTAGTCTAACAACATGAAAATATACACATAACATGTATGAATACATAATATAAGTGGGAAACCCTCAAGGGGAATAAAACCCACTAAACATATATTGGAGAACGAATCCTATAAATAAATGAATCAAATTTAGTTGAGCACCCACTCAACTTGGAGCACCAATGCCAATCTATCAAGAACCAACTTGACAGATTCTTTAGCTAGCACCCACTTTCAAGGAATCACCAACTCCCTTAATGACTCAGAAGCAACTCAAACAACTCTTGAATAAACACCCACTCAAATAAATATACTTATACCTTACATATTTATCCTTTTTTTAATATTCAATAGATGATGGTCCTCTTCTTTATCTCTCCACACACTTCTATTCCTCTCAAATTGGCCTCTAGCCTTCTTTACTCAACTATCCCTCTTTTTGACTTGATTAGGTCATATGAAATTGATTTTAATATTAAAACCTTTTGTCAAACATTCATGACACTTATTTTATGGTCGACATGACCTCCTCCTACTCCTCTTTGTGATATTTTATTTTCTTGCATACTCACATGTTAACTCTCACAAATAGGCCTAATAAGTCTTACTCTTATAAAAGTCACTTGTTCTCACACACCTTGGTAGGCCATGCATAATTACATAATTGTATTACCCTTACAATAGGAATTATAATAATTTTAAAATATGAATCACAAAATACAATAGGTCAGTCATACCATATAGTACCAAAACCCATTTTAGGCCTTAAGGATACCTAAACCCATTAGGCCTTTATTAGAGCACTTTACACTTTTTATTTATTAAAATTATTCAAAACTAAAAATATAAATAAAAACACCATATTAAACTTAAATATACCTTATCAAACTTAATTTTAGGTCCAAAACACCTTTTATGTCCTACCACCACGTGAACCCCTTCTCAAAACATTGTTCATCATAGGCCTGTGCATACACAAAAAATATATCTTAAACAACTAAAGAAAAAACACCTTTTTACATAAAAATCATATATATATATATATATATATATATATATATATATATATATATATATATATATATATATATATATATTAAGAAACATCATGACATTAGGGTCATCAAAAGCTTAATTATATTATTCAAATGAAGGTATATAGGCTCAAACTTTTCTTTGTAATATGTTTACTCTAAATTGCCAACTGTCTTCAAAACATAGTCATGAAACCTTCAATTTTTTGACACATAAAGAGACACACTCAAATAATTAAAATAAATTAACATGTTATTAAAATATATGCATAAAACCCTATAATAAACATATCATAAAATCTAATGGAAACTATTGGTCTTGCAGACCAATCTGTTGACCTTCTCTCTCACAGTCCTTACTCATCCATACAAACCATTTTCTCTTTAGTTTTAAAACCTCTTACACTAAATTAAAAGATTATAAAAAATATTTATATGCCATATATGTACCAATAAATATCACCATATTTATTACACACTTCAATTCGTAATATAGGTTTTTAAACTCATCATTGTACCTTGTTCACTCAGAACTGCCAGTTTTCTTCAAAGATTAGTCATGGTGACTTTGAATTCCAACACCTATGTAGACACATTAAGAGACTCATGATGAAAAAATATGACACTTATATATATTTATAACATATATAAACAAAAAAAACACTAAGGTCTAATAATAAATATTAGACATATAGACCAATCTCTAGACCTCTCTTGTACACAGACCTCATTGAACTAGATAAGTCAACTTGAGAGAAGCTTTTTTCTGAAGGCAAAGATATCCAAAAATTATATCCAAAATAAACATGTTTTACATGTCTTAAACAATTTATTAATTCATTTTTATTCATCCCTAATCCATTTTATCACATCCATAATCACCTTCTCACTTTTGTCTAGTTTTCTCACTATTTGAATCATTAGGCCTTTTAGTGATAGGTAAAATTATATGACCAGTTTAGTTTAACCAAGGTATATTAAAATTATCATAAAAAATCATGGAAATAGAATAAAATTCTCAATTTTAAACCTCAATCTATTTATAAAGTTTGGCTTAGTCAACTCTGATTGCTACATCAATTTTTTGATAAACATGCTCTTTCCTTTAGGGTTTGCTCACTCACTTGAGAAATAAATCACACCTAGAGGTTCATGTGAGAGTTTAATAAATTATAAAATCACTTATCTATACATTTTATACCATTTTGGGATGTTTTAAACAAGATATTTCACATTGGGTCTGAGCTAGGGTTCATTGAGGGTTTAAACCATCTTCTAGTCTTAACGATCATTCATAAAGCTTATCCCCTCATTTCAAAAACTAATGCTTGGAAATTTAAGCTAGGAACTTTCCCCATATACCATGAATATATTAGGTTCCCATGCATAGGTTACACATTCCAATGATTACTTTAAATTTCTTCTTAGGTTGAGAACCCTTCATTTTGTGCACATGAGAGACCTCAAAACACCTTTTTCTTGCCTTAGCCTTCAAATTTTGAACAAAAAATTGGTCAACATACTTAAAAAAACATTAAATACCTATTTTAATGCACATATACTCACACTTGCCTTGAAAACTAATCTTGATACCCCATATGGCCACCATCTCTCTCTATTCTCTTTAGACCTTTGACCTGCAAATCACATTAGGCCTTGAAAAAGACTTCCAGCCACTGTCCAAGTTATTAATACCCCATATACATGTAATAAAACCTATTACCATGCTCAACCACTTCCATAAATTCTTCATATGCCTTGAAAATGTTAAGAATAAGTGATTAATTATGTAATAAAATTTAACACATAATTCATTCCTCAAAATCATAACAACAGAGACATATGGAAGAAAACTTAGATCTAATCAAATACACACATAACACCGATATAACATGCTTCACCCAATGTGGGATATATACACCAATAGGCTTTCTATAATATTATAAACAATATTAAAAAATAACTCTCAATATAAAAACCTCTTACAAAGATAACTTTCTCTAACCCGAATTCACACCATAATTCTTGAGATGCTAAGCTATACCTCAAACCCGATCACACCAACCAAAAAGAGAATATAGAGCTCAAAATGAGATGCAAAATTAAATGAACAATGTGTTACCCCTCACCCTTATTTTTACTTTACAAAAGCCCTTGAAAAATGTGCCATAACCATAGAGATAACCATATCCCCACAAAATAAGGCAAAAAAATAAGGGAGGTTTCAAGCACATAATCCCTTGATTGTCTCAACACCTTAGATCCCACCCACTTCTCCAAAAAATGTGCTTAAAATATGGGAAGTGGTTGACACACTCAAAAATTCATCCCACCATTTGTGAAATTAAAAAATGCATGTTAAAGTGCCCTGGTAATTTTATTTTTACCTTAGGGGTGAAATGGGCTCCATATTTAACAATCTCCCACTTAGAGTTTGTTTCTCCTTGAACAAAATTTAATGATCCTCCATGATCTTCATGAACAACAACCAAATCTAGACATAACCTTAAATTCTCCAATGTGACTACCTTGGTCATCATATCCATAAGATTTTGGTTTGTATGTATCTTATCTAGCTTCACCATGTTTTTCTCTAAAGTTTTCCTAATGAAATGATACCACAAATTTATGTGCTTCATCCTCGAGTCGAAAGCAGAGTTCTTGGCTAAATGTATAACACTCTGAATATCACTATGTAATCCCCTAGCTTCTTACTTATTCCCTAACTCATTAAGTAACTATTGTAACAAAATCATCTCCTTGCTAGCCTCTATAGCAACAACATACTCAACCTTTATGGGTGATAAAGTGACAACCTTGTGTATCTGAGAAATCCAACTAACCAATGTATCCCTAATAGTAAATACATAACCTATTATACTACTCTTACTATCAACATCCCCAACCATATCTGAGTCCACATAACCATGCGGAGTGGTGTATGATCCACCAAAACATAATGTTGTACCTATGGTTCCACTCAAATATCAAATAATCCATTTCACTGCTTGTCATTGCTCATAACCTGGATTACTCATGTACCTACTTACTACTCCCACTACATGGGCAATATATGGTCTAGTATAAACCATAGCATACATCAAGCTACCAATTGTCGATGAGTAAGGTACATTGAACATCTTTAGCTTTTCTTCTTCTATCTTGGGACACTGCTCTTTTGATAATTTGAAATGGCCTGCCAAAGGAATCCCACCAGCTTAGCATCCTACATACTAAACCTCTCCAAAACTTTCTTTACATAATATTACTAGGATAAGATCAACTTCCTCTCCTTTCCATCTCATGTTATCCTCATACCAAGGATCCGCTTTACTACACCCAAATCCTTCATAGAAAAGGAATCACCAAGATGCTTCTTGAGTACTTGAATTTGTTGCATGTTCTTTCCTACAACCAACATATAATATACATAAAATCATAGGATAATATAATTATAATCCTTAAATATCTTGACATACATGAAATGGTTAGAATGACACTTGGAGTAACCCTGTTCTAACATAAAACTATCAAAATTTTAATACCATTGCCATGGAGCTTGTTTTAGGCCATATAAACTCTTCTTTAGTCTGGACACCAATTTCTCCTTTCCTTTGATCTCATAACCCTATGGCTGCTCCATATATAATTCCTCCTCTAAATCACCATGAAGTAATGAAGTATTCACATCTAACTATTCTAAGTGCAAATCCTCTACTACAACTATACCAAGCATAGTTCTAATGGAAGTCATCTTAACAACAAGAGAAAAAATCTCATCAAAATCAATACCTTTAGGCTGTGTAAACCCCTTGACCACCAACTGGGCCTTGTACCTTTTCCTTCCTCGATCATCTTCTTTAATTTTTTATACCTACTTATTCTGTAATGCTCTCTTGTAATTGGGTATCTTCACCAAATTCCACATCTGGTTCTCTATGAGAGAACTATCTTCCTATTCCATGGCTTGATCCCACTTCTCCCTAGAATTTTCTTGCATTTCTTCCTCAAAACATTTTGGTTCTCCACTATCAATAAGTAACAAATAACTAAAATATGGGGAAAAATGTTCAAGAGCTTTTCTTACCCTAGAAGACCTTCTTACTATAAGAGTTTAGGGTTCCTATTTAGGAGGTTCTTGAACTATCTCTTTAGACACCTTACCATTCATAATATCATCTAATAATGTGTACTCTTTTTTTTGCTAAAAATGATCCTTATACATGACTTTTTATTTAAAGACAACATCCTTAGACAAAAATACTTTCTTGTCTCTAATACTCCAAACCTAAAAACCAAAGTCATCCTCACCATAACCAATAAAGGTGCATCTATCAGACTTAGATTCTAACTTGGTCCTATCTTTATCAGAAACATAAACAAATGCCTCACATCTAAAGAACCTAAGAAAATAATAATAAAATTTATTACCAGACCAAGCTTCCTTAGGTATGCCTCCATCCAAAGGCACTGAAGGTCCTCTGTTAATTAGATATACCACGGTCTTAACTACTTCCACCTGAAACATTAGGGGAAATCATGCATGTAACCTCATGATCCTAACACACTCCATGATTTTCCTATTCATCCTCTCTACTATGGTGTCCCTATAATCATGCTTTGCCTACAAATTCTATTTTTTGAACTATAATCATTAAATGCTTTGCTACAATACTCACCTCTATTATCTAACTTGAGACATTTCAACTTGAGAATTGTTTTATTCTCAACCAAAGCTTTCCATATTTTGAATGTCTCAAATACATTAGATTTATTCTTAATGCTATAAACTCAAACTTTATTAATTGCATCATCAATGAATTTAACATAATAATTTGAACCACCAATAGAAAATACCTGAGTTGGCCTTCATACATCTGAGTGAACCAACTCTAATTTATTCTCCTTCTTCATAGGTCCAACCCTTAGGAACTTAACATGCCTCTAATTCCTATACACACAATCATCGCAAAAGTCCAAATCAACCTATTTCAATTTGGGCAACTTGTCTTTTAAGATCTCCATGCCGTTCTAGCTCATATTACCAAGCCTGTAGTGCCACAAAGTTGCATCTCCATCTGTAGCAACTAAATTATAGTGATCAACACTACTATTCAAATACAAAGTGCCAATTTTTTAACCCCTCACAACCACAAGAGCACCCTTGGTAACTTTCTAAGAGTCTGTTGTAAAAAACACCGAATAACTATCATTGTCCAACTACCCTATTGATATTAAATTCCACCTTAACTATGGAACATATATGGCATATTTTAGTATCCATGTGTTCCCATTCTACATATTCACCTAAACACAACCTTTACATACTATACTGCATGGTTGATCATCACCAAGATAAACATGCCCAAAATCTCCTTAAACATAATCAATAAAATGATGCTTATATGGGGTGTCATGAAAAGAAGCCCCTAAATCTAATACCCAAGATTAAGAAACATTATCCAAGGAAATAATTAAAGCATCTTGACTAATAGTACCTATTGTCATATTTATCTCCTTGGTCTCCTCATGTTTGGTCTTCTTGTCCTGAAGTTCCCAACATTCCTTCTTTGTGTGTCCACTTTTCTCAAAATGCCAGTACACCATCTTGAATCTATATTTATATCTTCCTTGACCCTTTGACTTTACATGGTTTCCTTTACTTTTGTCCTTTTTTTTCCTTCTAATCTCCACTATGAAATCATTACTTGAAGATGATTCACTGGTGTTCTTTCTTCACATTTCCTCACTAAGAATCACACTTATAACATCCTCAAACTTTAAACATCCCTTAGTAGGGATGACACTACTCACAACCATAACTAGGCTATCCCAACTATCAGGTAAGGAGAATAAAATGAATAAATCCTTAACTTCATCTTCAAATTTAATCCCAATAGAATATAGCATACTAACAATTGTATTAAAATCATTCAAATGATTAGCTATAGAACCATTTTTAGACATTTTTATATTAAATAACATTTTCATCAAAAATGTTTTATTAGAGGCACAAGGTTTTTCATACAACTCCCTTAATTTATTCATCAAACCAAACGTGGTTGTCTCCTTTGAAATATTGAAGGCAATTGAAGATGCAAAGCACAACCGTATGGATCCTAGTGTTTTCCTATCAAGAAAATTCTAATCTGCCTAATCCATACCTAAAGGTTGGCATATTTACCCCATAAATGGGAGATAAAGATCCTTCTAAAAAAAATAATCCTCCATCTGCATCTTTTACAATCCAAAATTCTGCCCATTGAATTTTTCAACTCTAGATCTGCCATTATCTGTCATAGCTCCCCACTCAAACTAATATCTTTCCTTGTGATTCACCACTTTAGAAAAACCACTAAAGCTAGCTTTGATACAAATTTTTAGTAATAAATGATTAATTATTCAATAAAATTCATCACAAAATTCATTCCACAAAACCACAACAATAGAGACATATGGAAGAAAATTCAGATCTAAGTAAATACACACGACACTGATATAACGTGGTTCACCCAATGTGGGATATGTCCACCAAGAAGATTTATATAAAATTATAAACAACAGTAAAAAAGAACTCTAAAAAAAACTCTTATAGAGATAACTTTCTCCAACTTGAATTCACACCAGAATTCTCAAGGTGCTAAGTTACACCTCAAACCCGATCACACTGACCAAAGAGAGAATATAGAGCTCAAAATAAGATGAAAAATGAAATGAATAATGTGTTACCCCTCACCCATATTTATACTTTACAAAATCACTTGAAAAATGCACCATAACCATAGAGATAACCATATCCCTACAAAATAAGGTGAAAAAATAAGGGAGGTTTCAACAAAATAACCCCCAATTCTCTTAACAACTTAGATCACATCCACTTCTCCATAAAACGTGCCAAAAATGGGGGAAGTGGTTGAAAAACTCAAAAATGTTTCCCACCATTTGTGAAATTAAAAAAATCATGTTAAAAATTCCCTGTTAATTTTATTTTTACCGTAGGGGTGAAACAGGCTCCATATTTAACAAACAATACCTCATGACACCTCATTAGGTCAGGTAGTGTCTAGAACTAGTCTAGTTGCATGCTTGGTCTATAGGTCCTACTCCTGTATGCTTACCTTGAGACTTACCTAAGTGATCCAAAGCCTTATATGCATGATACAATGTCATTAAATATCCTTGTGTGCCTTTGTGCATCCATCTCACTAGGCCACCAAGCGTATACCTTCTCATAAGGTCTCTACATGCTATGACTAGTCCTAGGTTACTCAAGTACATGTATTTCATGACTCTTTTCATATTATAAACACCTTAATTTCATGTTTAACATCTCATGATTATGCCATATAATCACTCTCATGTTTGAATAAATTCAAACATCTTTTTACAACCTTATCTCACCATACAACCAAGATTATTCCTTTACACAAGGAGTATATCATAAATCAACTTCACAAGCCACCTTGTCCTCAAATATACTTGATTTAAAACTTTTATATCCTTTATATTCCTAAGAACATCTAACTCACTATGGAACCATTCCTTTTTATGCACAAGACTAGGCATCTTATGCTCAGACATTCTTAATACACCATAAGGCTCAAACATTTAACAACTTACCTTAATTATATTTCACTAGAGCAACACCAATCTTGACACAATGCTTCCAAAAACTTTGACCATTGATCATCTTTGACAACCTCATGTTGATGCCTCAACTATCCTTACTTACCTAGGACATCAACCTTCACTTATGCATACCTCAAAGACCACTCACCATGCATCTTCACTGAATGCACCTTGACCTTAATGACATCAACCTTGAGATCAATGATAATACTTCTCAATAAAATCCCCCTTTGTAATTTATAGTGAAACATTCTCAAATCTGATCACTCTCATCTCCCCTAGTCTGGTTAAGCTCCCTTCTTGGACTTTCTCCCACTTTAATATTAATGACAAAGGTCTTCCATAATTATTATCTGGATTCATATCTTCTTGAAAAATAGGTTATTAAGCATCATAATAACATGATCCCCATTAATCTATGCATAGTATTTAAATAAATCTTCCTTTATGCATCTTGATGCCATAGAGATGAATGATGTCCACCTTGTCTTCATGATTCTACAAACCTTTTCTATACTACACACATGCTCTTGAAGCTTACGAATTATCTTATTAGCTCTCTCTGAGATAATGTTATCTCTTTTTTGGAAATTAATTTATGATTTATTGGACATTCAACCTTTGTTCATACCATAGAGAATCCTTCTATCATCCTCTTATCTCCTTACACCATATCTTATCCATCTACAACATGACAACCCTTCTTATATTATTTCATAACTTATTAGGTTTGTAAAACACCTAGTTCATTATATGTAAGACTTCTATTTTGTTTGATCACTTTGACCTCACACACCTATGGAATACTAAGCATATATACCTATGATACTAACCCAAAGGTCATCTTCAAACACCTACATAAATCACACTCAATGCCAATGAGCATAAAAAATCTTTGTTATCAATACTTGTCCACTGTGTCATTAAGGTCTATCTATAATCAAAGATATTATTCTAATGGAATAATCTAGTGCTTTATGATGGATAAAATATAACTTATGTCATGTCCATAAGGTATCTTAGATTTTATTCTTGCATCAATCTATCTCCTTCATGTCCACAAGCCTCAGCATGACATCCTTCTTATGTCATTCTATCAACTAGGTCTATGCATACATGCCTTACTATGACAGAACTCTATCATATATTGTATCCTTTAATTTTTTAAAGCCACCATGGCACAAAAATCATCATGAAAACTCTTTCATTCATGTAATCACTATCAACTATATTCTACCAAATGTCTTTATTCACCTTTGATATCTATCTTGACATTCTTTCAAATTTGACTTATGTTCTAAAGTATCAGACATCCTACCTTTATTTATGAGTGTTCATGACTCAACTTATCATCATTATTATTTTGAATCAACTCTGTCAGTACCATCATTATTTTTTATATCATCATTACTATCATGATAAACACTGTCATCATCACAATCCAAGTTTGTGCTTCTTAGGATCACCTTTAGGCTGTTAGGCCTATCTCAAAGGACCAAGTTATGATACAAATTATTGGAATCATAATGTATAGAGAGTGGGGGGGCTGGTGAATTGGTTTCCTTATAATTTTTTACTTTCACTTCAATATATCTTATAATCAGTCATCAAGCAACATCATCATATGAGCAATATCAACTAGTCTAGCAACACGAGAATATACACATAACAAGTATGAACACATCATATAAGTGAAAAAATATCACAAGGAATAAAATGAACTAACCATAGCTTGGATAACTTTTAATATAAATCAATTAATAAAATTAGCTGAGAACCCACTGAACTTGGAGTAACAACCCTAATCTATCAAACACCAACTTGACAGAGTGCTTAGTACATACCCACTTGCAAGGAAACTCCAACTCCCTTAGTGACTCAGCACCAACTCAAACACCTCTTGACCATAAACACACTCATCCAAGTATAATCATATCTTCCATATTTTTCCTTGTTTCAATCTTCAACAGAAGAAGGCCCTCTTCTTCAGCTCTTCACACACTTCTATTCCTCTCAAATTGGCTTCTAGGCTTCTTTGCTCAACTAGCTCTCTTATTGACTTGATTAGGTCATATAAACTTGAACCTAATATTTATACCTTATATAAAATATTAATGACACCCATATTATGTTCCACATTACCTCCTCCTTATCCTCTTTGTGATCTTTTATTCTCTTGCACACTCACATCTTAACTATCATAAATAGGCTTAATAAGTCTTGCTCTTATACAAGTCACTTGATCTCACACACCTCGGTCAGTAATGCATAATTGAAGAATTTTATCAAACTTAAATTATTTCCTATAATATGTTTAAAACATTATTCACACAATACAATAGGTCAGTCATAGCATATAGGACCAAAACCCCTTTTAGGCCTTAATGAGACCTAATCCCATTAGGCATTTATTAGAGCACATTACACTTTATCTTTATTAAAATTATTAAAAAATATAAATACATGATTAAAAAATCATATTAAAATCAAATATACCTTATACAACTTCAATTTAGGTCCACAACACCTTTTAGGTCCAACCACCACTTGTACCGCTTCTCAAAACACTGTTCACAATAGGCCTATGCATGAAAATAAAATATGTATTAAAAAAATAAATAAAAAACACAATTTTAGAAAAAAATAATTGAAAAAATATATATAAATAACCCTAATTACCTTAGGTTAATAAAAAACTTTTTTGTTTCAACTCAGGGTATACAGACTCAAACTCTTCTCTACAAGATGCTTACTCTGAACTACCAATTGGCTTCAAAACATAGTCATGGAATTTTAAAATTATGACACATGAAGAGACAAACTAAAGGAATTAAAATGCATGAAAAATTAATTAAAATATATTTATAAAAATCTTCAAAAAAATATCATAATATCTAATGGAAACTATTGGTCTTGCACACCAATCTGTTGACCTTCTCTCTCACAGTCCTTACTTAGCTAGACAAGCCATTTTTGATTCAATGTTCCAAAATATTAAACAAAATTAAAATATTATGAAAATAATTTTTATGTAATATATTTCCAAATAAACATCACCATATTCATTAGACACTTTAATTCAAAAGACAAGGCTTCAAACTCATCATTGTACCTTGTTCACTCAGAACTACCAGTTTTCTTCAAAGACTAGTCATGGTGACTTTGAATTACAACACCTGTGTAGACAAATTAAAATAATAATGATTCATTAATATTAAAAATAAATATATTCATATCATATACAAATATAAAAACACTAATGTCGAATGAAAAATATTATACATATAGACCAATCTTTGGACCTCTCTTGTACACAAACCTCACTAAACAAGATAAGTCAACGTAAGAGCAAATTTTTGATATATACAAAGATATCCAAAACTTATATACAAAATATAAATGTATTATAGGTCTTTAACAATGTCTTAATTCATTTTTATTCATCCATAATCCATTTTATCACATCCCTAATCACCTTCTCACTTCTGCATGGGTTTCTCACTGTTTGCATCATTAGGCCTTTTAGCAATAGGTCAAATTATATGACTAGTTTAGCTCACATGAGGGATATAAAATTATCATAAAAAAACATGGACATAAAATAAAAGTCTCAAGCTTCAACTTCCATCCATTTATAAACTATGACTTGGTCAAATTCAACTGCTACAATAATTTTTTTAGAAACATGCTCTTTCTTATAGGGTCTACTCACTCACTTGAGAAACCAATCACACCTAAAAGTGCCTAGGATATTTGAATACATGATCCAATAAATTATATATCCATTTAGGACAATTATGGGCTTTTTCAAATAAGATATTTCACATCAGTTTTGAGTTAGAGTTCTTTTAGGGTTTAAAGCATCTTCTAGTCATAACAATCATTCAAAAAGCTTAGCCCCTCATTCCATAAACCAATACTTAGAAATTTTATATATTAACCTTCCCCATACACCATGAATATATTAATTTACTATGCATAGGTTACTCATGCCAATGATCACTTGAAAATTCTTCTTGGGTTGAGAACCCTTCATTTTGTGCACACAAGAGAGCTCAAAACACTTTTTTCTTGCCTTAGCCTTCAAATTTTGACCTAAAACTTGGTAAAAATACTTTAAAAAACATGAAACACCTATTTTAAGTCACACATACTCACACTTTCTTTGGAAACTGATCTTGATATACCATATGGCCATCATCTCTCTCTTTGTTCTTTAGGCCTTTGACCTATAAACCATATTATGGCTTGAAAATAACCTTCTAACCACTATTTAAGATGTTAAAACCTCATATACATTTCATAAAACCTATTACCATGATAAACTAGTTACATACATTATTCATATGCCTTGACAATACCTCATGACACCTCATTAGGTTAGGCAGGGTCTACAACAAGTCTAGTTGCATGTTAGGTCTATAGGTCATACCCCTGTATTATTACCCTGAGACTCACTTGAGTGATCCAAGTCATCATATGAATTATACAACAACCTTATACAACATCTTGTGCTTTTTTGCATCCATATCACTAGGCCACCAAGCTTATACCTTCTCATAATGTCTCTATATGCTATGACTAGTCTTAGGTTACTCAAGTACTTATATTTCATGCCACTTTTCATGTTCTCAACACCTCACTATCATTATCAACATCTCACTCTTATGACATATAATTACTCTCATGTTTTAACAATGTCAAACATCCTTTTACAACCTTATCTCACCATGTAACCAAGTTTATGCCTTTACATAGGGACTATATGATAAATCAACTTCATAAGATACCTTATCCTCAAAGATAATTGATATCAAACTTTTATAGCCTTTATAGGCCTAAAAACATCCAACTCACTATGCCACCATGCCTATTTATGCACAAGACTAGGCATCCTATGATCATACCTTCTCAATACACTACAAGACTCAAGCACTTGATAACTTACCTTGATTATCCTTCACTAGAGCAACACTAATATTGACACAAGCCATACAATAAACTTTAACATTGATCATCTTTGTAAACCTCATGCTGATGCCTCAACTATCCCTTCTTACCTCAGACATCAACCCTCACTCATGTATACCTCAAAGACCACTCACCATGCATCTTCACCAGATGCACCTTCACATAAATGACATAAAAATTAACATCAACCTTGACATCAATGGCAACACTTATCAACACAAATGTATATAAAATAAAGGATGACATATTCATATTTCCATATAATAAACATTGACCTATGCAAATATCAAAGAAAACATACATAGGTACATGGGATGTAATAAAAGGAGCATACTAAAATGCTTGAGCAAGGAATATAATAGCAACATAAGACAATCAAGGAGATGCATAAAGTAAATCATAGGCAACTAGTATAAACATGTCATAATAAGCCATTGATCAAGTGTGTTCAGAAAAATATGTTAAGTGTATATCATATCAATTACCCTATGTAAAATGTAATCATGGATAAAGGCATGTGTAGGTATATATGTAAGCTCTAACATGATAATGAAATGTGATAGTGTTGTGATCAGAAAAAGAAGATGGCCCCAATGTGTATATGACATGAGTAGAGGGAAGGCCCAACATCCAAAATAGGGAATAGATCATGTATTTGTGTATATTTGTATCACACTCAAGTATAAGTTTGACACACATGTGTATGTAGAAGTAATTGAATGTGTCATCCATCAACATGGAAATAACACATAGATGCCAAGAAGATAATAAAACATGTAGGTGTCAATAATATTTTTTGATTTTTGAATGTTTTTTATTTTTTTGGTATTTTGGGGAATATTTGAAAAGGAAAGGTCATCCTATGATGGAATCCAATACATGGCCTTAGATATCTAACCACTATGAACCTATTGTAATAATCTTATGATGTTATTGAGGAGCACATATAGGTTAAATATCTATAACTATTGTATATGCAATGTTCTTCATATCTAAAATATGAGTCTATGGTCATGAAGAATTATTAGTAATAGGAGTAAGGGTTCATGAAACCCATCATTCAGTGTTTGGTGGGTTTTTTGGAATAGCCATAATACGAACATGTGTAGGTCATCTAGATATTTGAACATAATGTGTAGTAGATGGGGATTTTATGGAATCCACTATATGTCTCTAATGTAATGTTTTCTTAGGTAATGGTTGCCTAGTAAAGAGGATTGGCCATTGCTTACACTTTTATGGTGAATTAACCTTAATAGGCTTGGTAATTAACTATCTGGGTATAAGTTTATCTTGTTCAATAGGATACTCATATGGAATTATATCAACTATAACTACAATATTGGTAAGAATGTATTTAACACACCCATGTACTATAGAAGGTATTTATCTACGTGTATGGATCTAAGGTCTTCCCAATAACATATCAAAGATGCTTGTGGAATGTATAGCTGAAAAGATAGTAACCACATGTGTGGGAATGACTTATAAAGGTAGGTCAATCTCACTTAGAACCTTATGGGAGGTCCCATTGAATGCTCTAATTTATCTATAAGGATGAAAATCATGATGAGTATAACCCAGGTGTGTTAGTAATGTTATGATTTAAAAATTATAACTTGTACCATTATAAATCATAACACTACATATAGGATGTTTATCAATATATGCTCAAATGAATAAATAATGAATATTGGAGTTATCATCCTTAATATCATTATCTTAAAAATTAATAGAGGGTCTCTTAAACATAGGAGGTATATATCACATGTAAGTGCCAATAATCCCATCTAGTGGATGCCCATAATGTAATGGAGGAGGATGCGGATTATATGCCATCTGAACTTTGGTTTCCTTTTTAGAATGGTCTTGTAAATGATTGTTAAATATTTTCTATTTTTGGTGATCACCAGGGTATGAACCTAATTCTTTTGGACATTAATAAGATCTTGATCTTGTGTTTCAAGGTAAAGCACCTATTCGTAGAATGCCCTAGTCCCTAATGAAAATGACAATAAGCATTCACATCATATCATTTTGGTGGAGCTCACATCAACTTCTATAGGATGAGGTGAATATATAAGATGACACTATAGCAACTGTGAGATTAATTAAGCTTGGGACTCAGGTAAATAAGATAACTATCTCCTTGGTGCATTAGATAAAATAAATTACTTAGGCTGCTATAGAATTTTATTAATTATGGTGGTTGTTTCCTTTATAATATTAGGAGGTTCTACCTTATAACTTGGTTTGATTGTAAATTTGGTACTATATATAAATGTAGCTAATGTGTTTTTTACATACTTGAGATTATTTAATAAATATAAACATGGCATAAATCATTGAAATATTTGAACTTGTTAAAAACATAGATGCATGTAAAGGAGAAAACAAACTTTTCTTGAATATGTATTGTAACTCCTTATCTACCATAGGATTGGTCATTTAAGGTAGCATTGTCTTATATCTCAAGACATATTCATTGATAGGTTCATTGGTTATTTTTTTTATTTTGGCAATTTGTGCATATGAAACTTTTTCAAAAATATTAATGAAAAAATGTGCTAAAAATTGATTTGCAAGAGGTTTGAATGCTTTCATGGATTGGAGAGGTAAATCATATAACCACCTCAATGCATTGTCCTTGAGGTTTCTTGGAAATAATTCGGTCAAAATTTTATCATTGGATGCATAATCAAGGCATGCCGCATAAAAGGATTGAAGATGCTACTCAGAATCACCTTTGTCATCATAAAATGGAAACTTAGGTGCAAAATATCTAGTTGGCAAAGGATGAAAATATATCTCAAGTGCAAGAGGGTTATGCAACACATATTGTGAATCAATAACATGATAATATTTTAAAGAATTTTGTTCAATGTTTGTAACCTTATCCTCCAAGGTCTTTATAACTTGAAGGAGTGTTTGAATTATAAACCCATTGGGATTTCCATTAGTAAGTTGAGGAGCCACCAGGGAGGATGTAAACATGGTTTGAGTATCAATAGGAAATTAATCTAGTATTTTTTTTGAAACCATTAGTAATTCCATGGTAGATGTAGCAATAGTAGTTTTAGGAAACAAAGGCTTAAACACATAACATATGCCCCCATTATATGTATTATTTTGTAATGTGTTCAAGGGGAGGGATGTTTCAACTATACCTTTTGAACTTATTATTTTCCATATCGTTTTCAGGATCTCATTAAAATCTTTAGGGTTTCGATGAATACGCTCACAAAATAATTTAATTTCTAGCACTTTATCATGGTCTATGTTCTCATTTTCATTTATTTCATGGTTTTCATTATCAAAATATTTTTCTATGATAACCCTATTAGTATGTTTTTAATTTTCAACATGGGTATCATCATAATCCATACTATTATATCTCAAATTAGTTTGACACATTTTAGATGACGGGAGGGAAATCTCAATGTCTTCAATAGGCATACCTCCCAATATATGGCTATGCCTAGGTTGCATGAAAAATAATAAAATTAGGAAATGAAAAAGTATAGGTATTTGACACCTTAGTTGACTTAAAACCTTAGGAACCCAAGAAAAATTGCATTCATACAAATTGGGTTCACTAAATGTTTAACCCTAAAATGAGAGGGTCTATAAAGGTTGATTTTACTTTATTGGCCTCTATTAAAGCAACGTATATAAATTATAATTCATGAGGATGATCGTCAAATCTATAACATGCTAATTGGGTGTTAAACTCAGATATAAACATACACTAAATTTCTTATGTTGAGAATAGGATAAATATAGAAAGTAAAGCTAAGATAAGTATGGAAATGACAAAGAAGTAATATATTTATCTAGTTATAATTATAATAGAGGGATGGATCTAGATAGATAGGAAATAGACTAGAATATAATTCTAGAATAGTCATCAGATTCTAAATTTGACACTTCTAGAGCTTTAGATAGTTGTGTTACCCTGGGATGGTTGTGTCGATGATATATCTAGGTTTGACACAAGTATCATATAAAACATATTTGTTGTAAAATGATGAGACCACCTGGATGATTTTGTGTTTAACTTCACCTTCACTCTATTGTATTTAGATCTAGGTCATTGACTATTGTTCCTCATGAATAAATAAAACCCTAGTTCTTCATATTCATAGTGACCTTGGGGGAAAATGGGTTAGTGGGTACATACTATCGATTTGACCCCAAATACACCTATATAAATGAGTGTTACCTACATATCCAATACTTCGAAGATGGCCTTAGACTAATGTATTTCTCCCCTACAAGTTGGTTTATGTGGGAATCAAGCAATATGTGATAAGCAAGTACAATAGTGACCTATCTTATAACTTGGTATATATAGCTCTTAGGCTGGTCCTTCAGTAATTAGAACCTATATATGTATTCTTCCTATGAATAATATGAGAATATGATATAATAAGAAAGTTTTTCTTTATTAAGTGCTTGATTCAATGCTTTTGATAGGTTGCCTTGGTTTGTTCTAGGTATTTTCTAAGTGAAGAATTAATGAGGGTTTATATTTTATTTATATAAATATATTTGGAGAAGTAACTCACATTAAATAACTTAGATCAACCATTAGGATACACTTAATTTGTAAATTGGATGATTTTAGGGGGATGGACGCTTGTATCATGTCAGGACACTAGCATCAAAGCTAGTGTCTATCCTAGACATTAGTGTCTAGGGAATAGGAAATGAGGCATACGCTCAAAACATGTATAAGTGGAAGATAATTACATTTTTAGCATTCTAGGAAAGATATAAGGCCTAGGGTATCAACATAAGACTGATTAGACTAAGAGATAGGCTAAGGGGCATAAGATAGATTAAATGTGAGACTTGGGAAGCAATAAAGGGCCCAGAACTGAGAGGAATAACCAAAGTCTAATTTTTCCAAGTTTAAAACATGGAGGTATATATAACCAATTAATATGATCTACAAAAGTGAATAAGAAACATATTTTTTGTAGTCATGCATAAACCTATGATAAATGTAAACACAAATGGTGTATAAAATGAAATGCCATGCAAATTAAAGGATGTTTTGGTGAATATAAAGATATCATGTCTAAAGATATTATGAATGGTTGAACACCTATGTGAAGCATATATCAGGGAAAGGATAATATTCCAATATCCATTTTCCTAACAAAGTGGCATACAGACTAACATCACAAGAGAATGAGGTGAAGAAGCAAGCTGAAAAACTTCTTGAGAAGGGGTTGATCAAAGAAAGTCTAAGCCCATGTTAATTTTTGTAGTGATTATGAAAAAATAGGATGATAATGGATAATGTGAAATAGTTATATAACCATAAAAATATCATTATTAAATACATATTTACATTGTCTCACATGGGTGACTTAATAAATAGGCCTAAGTGGAGCGTAATAATTCTCTAAGATAGACCTAAAAAGTGGATACCATAAAATTATAATAATAGAATTTGATGAATGGAATACCGATTTCAAGATGAAGGATGGTTTGTATGAGTGGTTGGTTATGCCTCTTGGTTTGACTTACACACCAAGAATATTCATGTGATTGATAAGTTAAGAGTTGGAGCCTTTTCTTGATAAGTTTTTCATTTTGTATTTAGATGATATTTTAATTTTTGTTAGGTCACAATGTGAACACTTGACACACTTGTGACAATTTTATAATGTTTTCATGAGGATAAGTTAATTGTAAATATAAATAAATGTATTTTCATGAAGATAAAGTTGATACATACATTGGATTTGTAATATCTCAAGAAGGGATGAAAATCAACATTAAGAATTTGAGATTTATCCCTAAATAACCATCACCAAAAAGTGTTTTTGAAGTGTAAAGTTTCCATGGATTGGTGAGCTTATATCAGAAGTTCATAGGAAATTTTAATGTGTATTGTGCACCTATCATAGAGGCGATGAGGGGTGATAGGAAGGAGTTTTTTTAAACTGCATAAGTTAAGTATAGTTTCTATAAATTAAATAAGTTAATAAAATAGTAGGTGTTGGAATTGACTAATATCAATAAAGTATTTTAGGCATTTTTTATGTAAGTGGTCTATTCATTATAGCTTTGATGAGTCAAGAAGGTAATCCTATTACTTATGTTAGTGAAAAATTAAATGACACATTGAGGAAGTTTATAGTTTATGATCAAGACTTCTATGTTATTGTGAAAGCATTGAAAAGGTGGATATGTTGTCTATTTCCAAAAGAATTAGTGTCATTAATATACCACCAAAGGATGCAATTCCTAAAAATTCAAGGTAAGTTGAATCAGATACATATGGAATGGGTTAAATTCTTACAAAGTTACTCATTTATCTTGAAACATAGGAGTGGAAAATCTAATAGAGTTTCAAATGCACTAAGTAGAATATGTGGTTTGTTGAGCAGGATGTGTGTGGAGGTCATTGGATTAGATTCCAAAAAATAATTTTATGTAGAAGATGAATAATTCAAGGAATCATGGTAATTAGATTTAGACCCCGTGTGTACAGATAAAATGCCCTAATTGGATTATCTTCTACAATAGGGCTTATTATTAAATGGATTATAGTTTTACATACCCAAAGGATCTATGTGGGGTGGATGCACAAAAGTGGGAGACCAAAACAAGGTCATTCAAAAAAAAACTTCTATGCCTTAGAAAGGTCACATGACCTTTAAAGGATGATCCACAACATAAATTTGAATTGGCTTCAAGCTTAAAGGACATGTGTCTTATGTAATTCAAAGCACACTCAAACACATACAGACTTTATGATACTATTTTAAAGTGAAATCAGGAAATTAAAAAAAAATGTAGAGAAAATTTGGTGCCCCCGCTTTATAAAGGGTGTAATCCCTATACAATGCAAAGGCCACACACCCTTTGTATTTCATTTCATAATGATTGTTATGTTTTTAGAATCTATAAATTTCGTAAAATAAATATTTAAGGATATATTATTTTTCATATTTATTTTACTAAATATGAGAAATTAGGGCCACTCTAGTTCTTTTTAAATTGATTTTAGAGATTTAGGACTTATCATTCAAAAGATATTTTTTCAAAATTTAATCTGGTTAGTACTTAGTTTTCATAATTCCATTAGTGAATATAAGGTTCTTTGTGTGTAACTTTTACACTTGGTGTGTATTTTTGGAGAACCAATGGTTATTTTTTATATTTATAGGCCTTCTAGATTGATTTCCATAAATCTTTTCACACACGATAAATATTTATCAACACATTCATATCAAAAACAAAATAGAAAAGATAGAGTATGGATTAACTTAAGATCTTTCTTCTTTCTCCCTTAATCCAAATTTTCTCTTCCAAGTTCCATCCAAAATCTCCCTAAATCCCAAAACTAAACCCCAAATAAGTTAATATTCTTTTCATAAGTAGATGTCTCTAGGATTTTCCTACTCAATCTCCTACTAACACATGGCAGCATCTACCTTTCCAATACCTATCCTTATCTATTACACATGTCATCATGAAATTACAAATCCCTCATACCAAGATTCTTACAATTCTCTTTTCAATACCCTCATATGTCATTTCAAGTACACAAACCCTCTTTTCAAATATGATTTTAGAGGATTTATACTTATAAAGGAGATTCCAAACTCATTGGAAATATAACCTACCTTAACACCTATTATCTTAGGAACTAAAAATTACTTAGGAAGCCTCCCATTTGTTATACATCCCCTAAAATTGGCATCTAAGACTAAATCCGAGTTTCAACTTAAAAGGGACTTATGAGACACTCAACCTCCCCTTCATACACCTATGAAACCATAAAAGAGATAATGATAAGTCAAAACTTATTTTAAAATTATGGGATAAGCATAGGGAAGGGTGAATATACATGGCACAAATATAACAGTCCACACTACACATGAAACACACTTAACATACACATGCCACATTTTAATAATAAAATAAATTTAATTTCAAATCATAGTTTAAATCCACATGATCTCAAAAATCATAATTACATAATGTATCTATAATCACATAACATATAGTCACATTTACATGACAATGAATAAGGTGGATTTCAAACATCACAAAATATAGGATTGGTTTCCCCAGGAAAAAAATTACACATTTGTTATCCACAACTTTGACCACTTGTAACCTCCACTCTCAAACAAAACCATCAAATACATATAATAAATAAGTATCTATCTAATACTAATAAATTATCATTAATGTGTTGACATGATAATGAATCAAATACATATCTTTGACATAATAATAAAAATAATATAAGTAACATGTTATAAACCCCTATCACATATACCTCAATAAGAAACACCATGTATCATAGCATTATAATAAAAAATGGATCAATGTTATATATAATCATGAGTATAAATACATCATATCAATATGATCATGTATATCAAAATGAACCAGATAACTTAAGGTCTACTATATATCAAAAGTAAGCAACATGATAACCAAATATAATAACATTGTCCAAATACAATCCTAGATACCATGTGCCAAAAAATAAATAAAAAATATTTTAATTATATATATGATACAAAATATAAATATATAGGAAAAATTTTGTGCCTCACATCCCCTCCCCATTAAAATAGACTTCCTCTTGGAAGTCATTGAAAGAGGTGAGGATACTGATCCTATAGTGTTTTTGCATCTTCCAATGTAGATGTTGTCTCATAATATATGTCCCATTGAACCTATCTTGATCCAACTAATGACCTCAAATGCCTAACATTAGATGATCCAATATGTGAATGATATTATCTACAATCTATGTGTCTACCTCCACATGTAGTTCTAACTAATCTATAACATAAGTAATATCAATAACATATCTCATAAAATATAATACACAAAACACATCATGGAAATGGGATAATTTAGTTCATAAGGATAGATATTATGCCACTAGACCTATCCTCTCTAAAATCTCAAAAGGCCACAAAACTTGAGGTGAAATCGTAGAGCCTTTTTCATAATGGATTGGACTCTTATGTCGATGCACTATTTGAAAGACCTTATCACCAACTAAAAAGTCTCAATCTATCCTATTTGCATCATCAAACTTATTATGTTAGTCCTATTTCTCATAAAGGAATTGGTATATGATAAGTATTTGATGTTCCATGTTATGTGGCATAGAAGGTCAAATTAATACCATGTTCTCAATCCTATCCTAGCTCAAAAGAGTCCTGCAAGGTCTTTCATAGAGAACATGTATGGAGCATGTTAATGGAGATATGATAACTATTATTATTTCAAACTAAACTAAATATATGAAATCCTCCCAACATGAATATTTATCCATCACGTACATGCGTAACATGTAATATAATACTTGGTTAACTTATTTAACTACCCACCAGCCTCTAGATGATATATATTATTGAAGTTGAACTAAATGCCCAATGCCTTATAAAGACCCATATAAAATATATAATTATGTATAGGATATCCATTTAATATTACCATCCTCAAAATCCCATTCAATTAAAAAATTTCATTGAGGAAAACTTTGCCAGTGTCATGACATTATAGGTGGTCTTTATTGGTGAGAAGTCATAATTAATTTTTCCATAGTTTCCATGATCACATAATGATGATAGGATGAGGTGGGTATACCAAAAATTAATGAATTACATATAAATGGTCCAAATTCAATTTTTTAATATCATGTGGGTAAATACGACATGCTAGATGTTGATGTTCTACTTTTACTCATTCACACTCAAGATAATGAACCGCAAAATCTATAATATCGTTCCTCAAACTAGCCCAATATACAACTACCTCAATTTTGCATGCATCTTATTCACCTTGGGATGAGATAAATAGGGGCCTCGATGAGTCTCAAAAAAATCTAAGAATTATAATTCACCAAAATTAGGCAAATAGATACAACCTTTATTCCTAAAAATATCATTTGAATCCAAGGAGTAGTATGAAAACTTTCCCTTTATGAACTTCTGTGACTCCAAAATTTGTCAAAACTCCTAATAAATTTTTTACCCAATTATCCTATCTCACAATTTTTTCCAAAGATTCATCTCTACAAGTTCATGATGCTATCTATACATTACATCCATAATGATCATCATTGCAATCTCATGGCATATTTCACTCAAAGCATATACAACAACATTTTCCTTCACCTTGATTTACTAGACATCAAATTGATACTCATACAAGAATTACATCCAAATTTTTTTATGGGTGTTGAGGTTGGGATGAGAAAAAATGTGTTTCAAACTGAGGTGATCAATCTTTAGCACAAAATGTTAAACAAAGAGAAAGTTCCACCATCTCAAGAGTGCATGAACCATTATTGTCAAATCAAGGTCATGATGTGGATACTTAAACTTATAATCCTTGATTTTTTGAGATTTAAAAGTCATCACATAATTAATTTTAGTGATAATTATTCCTAAACCAAATTTATATGCATCTATGCATACAAGGAAATCTTCCTATAAATCAAGTAATATTAAGATCTATGTGTTAGTTAAACTCTCTTTCAGCATCTGAAAGGCCTACTCACATCAGGGGTGATTTTAAATGTTAATATTCACCATTTGGATAGAATTAGATTTTATTCCTCTTTAAAATGGGTAATTGTGTGAATATATGCATGGTTCTACTATCCTAAATATTTTACAATTTACTATTTTCAAGATTCTAATCACGCTATAAGATATATTCTAACCTATTTTGAGACTTAGTTTTGTCATAAATTCATGTATGTGTGGGTCTCATTCACCCTTAAATTATAGGAGATATGTATTATTTATTTTGAATTACAACTTATAGTCATTTATGCGCATGTGTGTGTCTAAAGACATACATATACTATATTCATGCTTCTAATCACCCTATAAAATATATTCTAACCTATTTTGAGACTTATTTTTGTCATAAATTCATGCATGTGTGGGTATCATGCACCCTAAAATTATAGGAGATATGTAATAATTATTTTGAATCACCAATTATAGTTTTTATGTGTATATGTGTATTTACACACACACGTGCACATGCGCACACACACACACACAACTTATCAAGGTATTTTTCCTTACCATAGAAGATTTGTGAATAAATTTTAAAATAATCATTTAGATTATTTATTGGTTCTTGCCTTCTATCAAATGCTCAAAGGTATTATTAATTATATTCATGCATCTTAGTGTTTTTGGGTTTTGTGAATATGATGGGGTTAGGGAGGCCATGGTCCCCATCAAGAATATAAAATCTAGTTTTCCCTAAATTATGTAATTTTATAAAAACTTTTTCTATTGTATCCATGCTATTTTTATGATAATAGGTTTTATATTATGGGTCGAGCACAATTAGCTATATGAATTTAGTATATAAAGGATCCACTAGACCTTGTAATTTATGTATTATTTCCATGTATATTTTCAATGATCTTCCTATAACATGCTCTTTAATTTGTTTCTTAGAAATGTTTTAAATATTTTTAGTAATTTTTTTGGTGGTAAATGTTTCAATTTTTCCTATGAAAATGATGCAAGTTATAGGTGTTTTATGCCAAAAGGCCTTCCCCATAGATCTGGAGCCAAGCACCATGGATGTCATTATAATGGGGATGTAAGGTAAAATATTTTGGCTAGATAATTTTGTTTTTGGATAGATAAAACTATAAATAACTTGGATAAGTTACATTACACCAAGGGCACCGAGCATGTTGATGTCATATTGAATTTTTTATGTAAAGAGGCCAAAAATTATGACTGCTTGCAAGATAAATTTGAATCTTCTAATTTTTTTTCGAACCTAAAAATCCTAGTTCTTAATACTTATTTTGGGTATTTGACAGATGCAAGTATGACATTTTCATAGAGGGGGTATGATATCTATAATGGGGATGGTGTTGATATGAAACATTAATGGGTAATGCCCTGATCTCATGATGCTAACATTCTTATGTTTCCTTCTTTGAATGTTTGGATACTATAAAGTCAGACTTTAAACTCTTAATATTATTTTCAAGCACCAGTTAGTAACTATGCCTCATTTTATAAAAATTATAATTACTTTTTATTTTCTTTTAAGGTTTTATGCACAATAGTTTTTTTAACATTATTTTATGGATGTCAAGTTTTAATTGAAAACAAATTCTCTAGTCTTGGTCAATAACACCTATGAAGGTGGATGTATTTATTTTAAATTTTGTTTCATAATATGATATGGTTGTCATGTATTTTAAAAAATGTGTGTAGCAAGAAAGTGTAACAATTTTTTTATATGGGTGCCAAATTTTACAATAAGTTGTTATCAATTCAAGATTACATGTAAGCTATCCAACCAATCATTTATATGGATTTAAAATTTAAAAATTATTTATAAAAAATTATTATGATGGTTGTAATTTAATATTTTATGTGTTATTATTATAACAAACTCTATAAATGGAAACTTACATATAGTTTTTATGGGTTTCACACTTGAAATTTTGTTATACAAATCTAGCAGGAGATTGAATATGAATATGTTACAATGTATATATAAAGGTATAATCATGATATCATGTGAGATATATTTAGGACGTGATGTCAATTTTATTGTAATCCTTATCATTGGTGAAATTGTGATCATCAAGACAAAGATTTTGAAATTGTTTAGGGATCATTTCAGCAACATTATCAAGTAGCTCATTTATATATCTTAGTGTATATCAATGCTCTTCATCATGCTTTTCAATTCACATCATTTTAATGAAATTGGAAAAATGTTTTGATGTTTGACATTCTAATTAATATTTATTCTCAAATGGTGTACATATTACAACTTATGACTCAATTTTTAATTTTGATTTTCATATTCTACCTTACTTAATGTAGACTTTGATTCCTTACTTGGAAATAAAATTTTGAATTACTCTTGAAACAAAAAGTTTGAATTATGATGGACCTTGTGACTTAGACTTGGGTTTTACTTTAAATATTTTACTCAATATTGAAAGTCTAGATATAACCTTGACTCTATTCACATACCTTACTCAAGACTATACTAATTCTTCATAGGAATTATGACAAATAACTAAAGACCCATCAAGATCAATACTTTTATTTGATCTCACATTTTATTTTAATACAATATAATATTATTTAACATTAAGATATAATCTATACCTAAGATCTTACAGACCTAGATAATATAAGACATCGTTAAATACCAAAATGAAACCTAAGTAATTAACATCTAAACCTAGTATTCTAACCAATCATTACACATGGAGACTATACTGAACACCACACCTAAGAACCTGTGACTTCACCTTATGAATATTAATTAAAAGGCCCAAAGGGTTGATACTTTACTAAAACATAAAGGCTTTGCTAAAACTAAAAATGATTATGTTGAAGGAAAAGTGAAATCAAATGATAAAATAATGACAATGGAATATATCCTTTAGTCACTGACCCACCAAATTATTAATTGTGCCTCTTTCCATTTAGGTCAACCATAGCTTAATGACTTTCCTAAAACCCAACTTAAATAAAAAAATGAAGTTTGATGTCAGTAGCATGGAATACAATTTTTAAGGTTTGAATTTAGTTTATAATTTTGATGGATATTTGGAATAACTGACCTATTCAATGAAGCTATTATGAAATCACCAATTGAATATATGACACGTGTTATGCACAATGCCTACAATGGATAATTTTCAAACTTGCATTCAAAACTAGATTAACCAGTCAATTTATGCTTACATGAGTTTTATGAACATTAGCCAATGGAATTAAGCCTCTCATGTGGTATTCTCTAGGATTTATAAATTAGAACACAATTTTTCAAAATCCAATCTAATCAGTACTTATTTTTTAAAATTTCAGTATTGAACATAAGGTTTGTTGGGTGTAACTTTTAAACTTGGTATGTTTTTTTTTAACAACCAATGGTTATTTTGTAGGTTTTTGTACCTTCTATATTTATATGTATAAAAAATTTTAATGCACAATAAATACTTAATCAAAACATTCATATAAAAAACTAAAACAACAAGATGATGATGGCTTACCTCAAGTTATTACTTCCTTACCCCTTAATCTAAGTTCAAATCTCTAAATTACCTATTTCAAATTCCCTCAAAACTCTCCCATAATCCAAAAAATAACCTAAACTAAGATAATATTATTTTCAAAAGTATAAGGCTATAGGATTCCTACTCAATCTCCTATTAACACATAGCACACTCACCCTTTCCATTGCCTATTCCTATCTCTTACACATGCCATCATGAAATTACAAATACCTCCTATCAAAATCTCACAAATCTTATAAATACCCTCATATGTCATTTGAGGTACATAAACCCTCTTTTAAAATATGATTTTATATTATTTATGCATCTAAAGGAGCTTTCAAACTCATGAGAAATCTAACCTACATTAACACCTATTGCCATAGAACTTAAAATTTTCCTATAAAAGTAATAGGATGTTCTATTCAAGATAAATCATGTATAAATTAGTGATAGTACCCTTTTATACCCATGAAACTATGTTATTTTGTCACAATGGTGGGGGATAGCTACTCTATGATAGATCATAGTTTTTACGGGTCTACAAAAATCCATAACTTATAAAAATGTGACCAAGGTAATGTATCTATGTTTTAAATAATGGACATTTACTCAGGTTTTCATATAAATTATTTTCATGTAAAAAATATAATAATTTATGAAAATGCTCCTTATGTTCTTCCTCATTATGTGAATAGACCAAAATATCATTGAGGAAAACTAGCACAAATCTCTTGAGAAAAGTATTGAAGAGATTGTCCATGAGACTCATAAACACTTCATGGGAATTATTCAAAAAAACAAACCACTATGAATTCATAATTCCCATATCATGTCCAAAATGAGGTCTTATGAATATCTACTTTGGCTATCCTTAACTAACAATATCCTAAGTTGTATAAATTTTATATAATACCCTAGCTCCTCACATCTAGGCAAATAAATCATCAATCCTCACTATGGTGTAATGATTTTTTATTGTCACCTTATTTAGGTATCTATAGTTTATACATAATAGATGATACCAATCATTTGTTTCATAAAAATATGACAGGTGCTTCCCATGGTGAAACTCTAGGGAGAATCAGTCCCTTCTTAGGAATCTCCTCTAGCTACATATTGAACTCATAGAGCTCTTATGTATTCATCTTATAAGTATCCCTAGAGATAAGTTTTACACCTTGTACAATATCTAGTTTGAAAATATATCTCCCACGAAAGTAATAAATTGAGAAACTCAATGGGATACATATTTAAAAACTCCTAGAGAATAGTATGATACTCTATTGTTGTTCCCATATCGTCATACATTGATCTGTCACTAATAATGATGGAATAAACCAAACATCCCTTAGATACAATATGCTTGAGTTGCAAGAAATAAATTATATAAAGGTATATGCACCTATGAACTCCATGTAATAGGGCCTGATCGAAGATGGTAAACATAACCACCAGTAGATTTCCTATCATCTATATCATCACCCCAATCTGAGATAACAAATCAAACCAAATAAATTGAAGACTTATAGTCATAATATATGCCCAAGTGTATGATTCCACTAATATATCATAAAATTCTCTTATCAGCCAACCAATGACTTTCTTTAGGTGTCTTCATAAATCTAGATACTAGATTGACTACAAAACAAATATCATGTCTATAATGAGTTAGATAAACCAAGATACCAACAAGCTATCTATATAAAGTGGCATCTATACTCTTTGATGTACATTCTTTAGTAAGCTTGACTCCAAATTGAAATGGGGTAGATGTTGACTTGCATTCAAGCATGTTAAACTTTTCTGAAAGGTCCAAAGCATATTTTTATTGTGAGATGAACAATCCATCATGTAATCTACAAACTTATAATCCAATAAAATAGATTAGTTCACCCAAATTACTCATATGAAATATCCTTTTAAGATCTGATTTTAAATCATTGATTAGCCCAATATTTGGTCCAAAGAGGAGTAAATCATCGACATAAATTGCAACAAGAATGATCTCTTCTTGAACTTTCTTCACTTAATGATTTGGATCTGACTTACATATTTTAAATCCATGGAGCTGAACATACCTATCAATCTTTTCATTCAATGCTCGTGGTGCTTGTTTAAGACCATAAAGTGACTTCTTTAATCTACAAACAAGACTAGGATGTTGTTGATCTAGAAAATCTTGTGGTTGATCCATATATAATTCTTCATATAAATCTCCATTTAAGAAATCATTTTTAACATCCATTTGATGAATATGCCACCCAAGACTTGTAGCCAAAGAAAGAATAATTCTAACTATATTCATTTTAATGATAGGAACAAATGTTTCTTCATAATCAACACCCTCTTTTTGATTAAACCCCTTAGAAACCAATCTATCCTTGAATTTTTCTATAGTACCATCTGATTTAAATTTTGTTTTGTAAACCCATTTGCAACCAATAACATTCTTACCTATGGGGTGGGGCAGAAGTTCCCAAGTTTTATTTTTTATCAATGCATCATACTCCTCTTTCATGGCTTGTTCTCATTCTTTCTTCCCTTTAGCTTTCTCATATACGATTTGGTCATTTACTTGTAATACTTTGGCCATGAGAGCACTACCATTCCTTCCTTGGATCTTTGAGCCTTGCCTATATATTTCTTCAACAGTCCTTGTCTTTTATCTAGCTAAAATGTCACCTTCTTCATCATCATTACCTTTAGAAAAGGGCTGATTACAAGCATTAGTAGTTTTATTTTTAATAGTATTATCATCATTTATAGGAGTGCACACCTCATCCTCATCAATATTTCTTTTTAAAATATCAAAAAAATTAGAAGCATTTGTTGTTGTAGAGTGAGAGGAAGTGAATGTAAGTTGTGAATGATCATCAAACTTTACATCTCTACTAACAAAGACCTTTTTATTGTCAAATCATATAACTTGTAAGCCTTTGATGTTTCGATATAACCCATAAAAAAACACTTATGACTCTTTGGTTCTAACTCTTTCCTCTTTTCATCAGGAATGTGTGCCCAAGAAATACACCCAAATACTTTAAAATACCTAATGTGGGGCTTTCTACCACTCCATGCTTCTTTAGGGGTGATATTTATGAGGGATTTGATGGGGATTCTATTCACAATATATACATCACAATAAATAGACAAACCCCAAAATTTATTATGCAAACTTTTAAAATACAACATACAATGAGCCATTTCTAAAAGAGTTCTATTCATTTATTCAGCCA